>JASAND010019805.1:0-19473 GCA_030248195.1 Trissonchulus latispiculum | reverse complement strand
GATACAAGTAATAAAAATGCTCCTCCGGAGCATGAAAAAGAAATAACGGTGGTGAGTGAGGTTGAGAAAGGACTAGTCTTAAAAATGCTTAATATGGGGGCTAGGTTCAAAAAGAGAAGAGGACTAGGTTATGGGCAAATTAATATGGGCACAGCTTCGCAAGCGAGCAACCCATATTCGCACTTGAAAAAGTTATATACATACGTATTACATATGTATATATACCAGTGTTCAGTTTTAGTTACGGTGCGTAAATAATATACAACTATGATAAACGAGTTTTAGTGTAAGCAAACATTTCTTTCGATGAGTTTATCGATGTAGGTGTACAGTTTACCCCTGAGACCCCTCACGGAGAGGCCAAGAGCTCACACTTTAGGAGACCCCCATACCTGACTTATTTTTGCTACTGGGGGGGGGGGTGGGGGGCCCCTAACCTCGGCAACCTCCCCTTTCGCCCCATTCGAGGTTCCCCCCCCCCCATGAAAAGCCCCCCATAAATTTTTACCTCCCCCCCCCCCATAAGCCAAAAATTGCCAGATTTCACCATTTTTACCCCAAATTTTCAAAAATTTTTCCGGCTTCGCCTAAATTTTAACGAAATTTTAGCTATTTTAGCGTAAAAAACACCTAAAATTAGTCATTTTTTAGCGATTTTTGGCAATTTTTACACAAAAAAACGTAATAATTTGCAAAATTTTTTCCAAAAAATATGCCCCCCCCCCCCACTTTTGGTGAGCCCCCCCCCATCGATGGGGGGGGGGGCAACTTTAGCCCCCCCCCCCCCTTATCGCCCCCCATAAATTTTGGCCTAAAAATAAGCCAGCATACCCGGTCTCGACTACTCCCCCCCAAGCCGAGCTCAGACCCCCTCCCCCCTAAAATGGGGTCTAAACACGACTGCAATATTTTTCAATTTTTTTCAGAACTTTTCTTTTCTGTAAAACTTTGACAAAAGAAAACTTTGTCTAGGGAATTTACTAGAGATGCACCGGGGCCGCCACTACCGGGGCCGGGACCTCATCGTGGCCCCGGCCGGGGCCGGGGCCACCTTGGCCCCTGTACCGGGGCCGGGGCCTAGAAATTGGGGGTCCAAATCAAAAATTTTCAAAAATTTTTTTGAAAATTTAATTTTTGCAATAATTTTTGATATATATACAAACGTTACTATCGTTGTTTTCATTCATATCAGCGGAAAAACAAACTATTTGTAACACTTTTTGACTTTCGAAAATTCAAAATTATGGTCAAAAAATGTCAAAAAATTACAAAATTTTGCTATATAATTTTTGGCCCCGGTCGGTACCAGGGCCTGACCACCGGGGCCGGGGCCTGACTACCGGGGCCGGGGCCAGGCCCCGGTGCATCCCTACTAGAACCAGTTAAAAACACTAAAAATAGGTTTTAAAACGCAATACACGTGGTTTTTTATTAGATTTATGTCGAAAAGAGTCGATTTTATGCCGAAAAAGGGCCATTTTTAGCTGAAAAAACTTTGGGTACAGTTTGGGTACACTTTTTTCTGAAAATTTCCTATTTTTGAGACCCCCTCAAGCCAGATTTGGACTTTTTACTCCCCCCCAACCCAAACAGGCGGTACACCTATGTTTTCAGCCATTACGAATGCCGAAAAACATGAAATTATTAAGTAATTTTGACATTAGGCAGTGTTTTTAAACTCGAAAACATAGGTGTACCAGGCTACAGTTTATATACTCCCTGTGAGACCCCACCAAGAGGCCTGACCCCCTCCCTCTCCCCGACCTCAACTACTCCCCCCCAGCCGAGCTCAACCCCCCCCCCTAAAATTGGGACAAAACCAAGAAAAAATGCAAAATTTTTGAAAATGTTTTGTGCAATTTCTAAAATTTTTGAGAAAAATTCGATAGAATGGCTATAAATTAGCTGTAAACAGCTTAAGATGGTTATTTATAGCGACAAAAAGGTAATATACACAATTATAAACCACAATCAGGGCTAATTTAGGCATATTTTAGCACAAATTAGTCGATTGTACAGTTTAGGGGAGGAGTCCTCAACCCCCAATTTCGGTTTTTGGTGGGGTCCCCCACCCCAACTCTTTTATTCCCCCCCCACCCAAACAGGTGGTACACCTATGCTCGAAAACTTGATTGCCAACATGTTTCTGAGTCCAGAACAGTGGCGGATTCAGGATTTTGAAGGGGGGGGGGCGCTGAAAAATTTTTCTGGGGGTAACCAAATTTTTTCGGGGGGATAAAAATTTGCTTTTTGCAGGAACAGAATATTTTTACAAGACAATTATATAATATTGTGTATGAAAAGGTTAGTTCACTTGCCAATTGGAAAACAACTATATATATCCCGTGAGTGCATAGGTGTACCAGGCTACAGTTTGCCCCCTGTGAGACCCCCTCCACGAGAAGGCCAGACCCCCCCACCCCATACCCGACCTTGACTGCTCCTCCCCCAAGCCGAGCTCAGACCCCCTCCCCCCTAATATGGGGTCCAAAACAAAAAATGCAAAAATTTTGCAAAAAAAGTTTTTGCATTTTTGAAAATTTTTGAAAAACAATTCGACAAAATGGCTACGAATCAGTTAAAAACAGCTAGTCGTTTAAAAATGGCTTTTATAGGGTAATAAGCAATTATATATAGCGCGACGGGAAAAAACCCAAACGAATTTTGGCTGTACCTTTTTTATTAAGAGACAAATCTAAAATCTAACGATAACTACCATGAGGAATTGCGAAGAGCTTCAAAATGAGCCATAAAACGTCTCTCTAACGCTTACCGTTGGTGAGAAATTTTCGACCCAACCGATGGGAAAAACCCAATGCGGGAAAAAACCCATGGGCGGGAAAAACCCAGCCGAATTTTTTGCTGCAAGCACGCCAGAACGGTTTTGACTATACAATATTCGCCAATTTTCGACCCCCTTTGCCCCCCCCCAAATTTTCGACATCCCCTCCCCCAACTTTCGGCTACCCCCAACCGACCCCCTCCAACCGTTTTTGGAGCCAAAAAGTTAGCTAAATTTTGCCAAATTTTGACTTAAAATCGCTTTAAAACCGCCTAAAACTGTCAAAACAAGCCTTGTTTTCTCGGAAAAAGCATTAAAATACAGAAAATTTTGCATTTTTAGGCCATTTTTTGGATTTTTTGAGGTTCCAATTTGGGGGGCGGGTTCGGGGGGGGGTACCCCCCATTATATACATTTCGCGGGTCGACCACCAAATTTCCATAGCTTACCCCTCCCCCAACAAAAATTTCCAGGGAAACTATGGTGTTAATGGGGGGTTGCAAAATGACAAATTTTGGCGACCCCCCCCCAAATTTTCAGATTTTTGCTACCCCCCCCCCCAGGGGCCCGTTGCATATAAGTTATTACTAATAAATTATTAGTGATTAGTTGATTAGTGCAGCAATACTAATGAGCAAAACTTTTAATTGAGCCAACAATTCCGGTGTTTTCGGTATTTATTATTTTGTAGATAATGAAGTGGCAAATTCAAAAATCAAAATTCAAAAGACCTTCACTAAAATTGTTCTATTGAATAGTTCTGATCACAGATATCCGAGAAAACGCGATTTTTTAAGGTTATTCCGTTAGCTCAGTCCACATTGTAATTATACCCCAGTTTTGAATACAAAGTTCGATAGAGCCTCTCAAAAGCTGCAAAACGGCATATTGAACATCCCTCCGGCTCTTCCACAACTGCAGTTATATTCAATCAAAGTGCTACACTAATCAACTAATCACTAATAATTTATTAGTAATAACTTTTATGCAACGGACCCCAGATTTTTGGCCAAAAAGTGGCCAAAAATGGCATAAAATCGAAAATTTAGGGGGGAGTGAGGGGGGTCCCCCACCCTCCGTCGGGAACCGCCCCCCCCCACGATTTTTTGCCCAGCCACACCTATGGTGGGGGTCGGGGGACCCCCCTTAATTTTCGATTTTATGCCATTTTTGGCCACGTTTTGGCCAAAAATCTGGGGGGGGGGTACCAAACACATCTATGGTTGGGGGGCAGGGGCCCCAAAAATTTATGGGGGAGTGGAAAAATGGCTGGGGGGGGGATAGCCGGGAAAAGTACCCCCAAACAAACACCTATGCTTACACTTATGTCTGTGCACCCCTCCCCATAGGTGTGGCTGGCGAAAAAAAGTGGGGGTGGGGGTTTGAAAAAAAGTAGGGTGGGGGGCTTGGCAAAAAAGGGGGAGGGTGGGCAGGGTTTTTTGGTCGCCCAACTTTAGGCCAAATGGCCTCAACGACTCAAATTTTTTAGGCCATCACCCAAAAAATTTAGGCCATCCTAATTTTGTTAATTTTTAGGTTGCGCGTTATTGTACGCATTGCTAAAATTACAGTTATAGCAAGGTTAACAAAAAAATCACCCCGAAAATTCGCAAAAAAATCACCCACCTACAGGATTAGTAACAAGCCGCAGCTGGAAAATTTTTTGCACGGTAATAGCCAGAGGTCCCAACCTTAACATATGTAAGTTTGACCGCCGAGGCCCAACTCCTTCGACTAGGGTACCCAAAATAGTCGACCCACCCCAAAACCGACCTTCGGACAACTCCCGACCAAAATTGAAAATTTTGCTATTACTCACTATGGACTTTGCTTAGCTAACCCATATTATGCATGTAACATGTCCACACTCTGCACTATCTAGCCATATATTGGATACCTTGCCATGACCTCTGGGCTGGCCCACGGTGGGTGATTTTTTTGCGAACTTTTTCGCAAAAAAAATCACCCACAACTTTTTGTAAAAAGGTGCGGGATGGCTGCTACAGCAAAACTAACACCAAATTCGAGCTCTACGACCCCGAAAACCTATATAGCACATGTTTTTAGTTACCTCAGACCCGTCTGACCCACTGGCTGGCTGTTAGGCATGACCCCGACCCTCCGGACCCCTGGGGAGGTCTGGATCACATATGTGGGCTAAAGCTACATAAAAACAGATGCCAAATTTGAATTCTACGCCCCAAAAAACCTATATAGGCGAGTTTTTAGGCTTCCTGGACCTTGAAATTAAATTTTTGACCAGTCACGTGACCCTGAAAAAGGTCACGTGACCCTGGGCCAAGTCACGTGACCAGTCCAGATGCGAAATTACTACGCCAAATTGTTTGCGCTGTGCTTACTAGAGGAATAGAACACCAAACAAGTGGATATTCCTAGCTTCCTGGAGTCAATAAACAGTGTCAAGAAAATTGGTCATGGTAGCCACTTTGGACTCGGGGGCCGAGCACCGAAATTCGAAGTTAAGCCTACCCAAAAGAAACTTCGGGGTCCAAATTTTTTACATAATAACTCTATGGACTATGCTCCATTCATACATGAAAAGAAAATTTTCATAGCTGTATCCTGAGATTAGATCCATGGGTGATTTTTTTTGCGAACCCGTGATTTTTTTGTGAATTCGTTAACAAATAAAAATCACAAAAATTTTTTATTACTCTCGCTACACAAGAGCTATCGGCATGAAATTTGCACCATATATAGAGGGGATCATTACCAGTTATGGCAGCAAAAATTCGATTTTTGATTTTTTTTATTAACCTTGCTATATCACGTATTCTTGCGTTATATATTCAAAAATCACTGTTTAGCAACAAAAATCGTCATTATCACTGTCCACACCAGAAAAACTACGTTTTTACCTTAAAATGGCGGAACAGAACCTTGTTAGCATAGAAATAATAGTGCACGGCAGCATTAATAATGAATTTTTAATGAAAATTAAAACATGTAGGAGCATACGAGTACATATATATAGATAACCAATGATAGAAGGAAATTAACTATATAATAGAAATAAAGTTAAACTACTAAAAAATAGCATTTCTTCTATGAAATCTTTATAATAGTATAAGAGTATATATGTATCTTTATAATATAAAGTGCAAATAGACAATATAACTAGCTGGCGGTTGGCGCAGCCCAGAAATACAAGGGAAAATGTATAAAGTCGCGCCGAAAGCGCGAAAAATTTTTTAGAAAATTGTTGTTTTCACTTTAAAATCAATAAAATTTAACTGGGTATTCGTCGAAAAATTTAGGCCAAATGGCCTCAACGGCCAAAATGCTTTAGGCCGTCGACTCATAAATTTAGGCCATGGCCTAAGCAATGGCCTAAAAAAACCTTGAGGGTGGGTCGAGAAAAAGTCGATTTGGGGGGAGGGGTAAGAAAAATTTTCGAGGGGGGGGTCGGCAAAAAGTCGGTTTTTCGCTAAAAAACTGAAAATTTGTCTCAATTTCCAGCTATTTTAAGCGATTTTTAAGGCAATAATTGCAATTTTTCGCTAATTTTTTGAAAATTTTCGAATTTTTGGCTAAAAATTTGCAAAAATTTAGGTAGGGGGTTGAAAATTTTTAGGGGGGGAGGGTAGGGCGAAGGCCGATCTGGGGGGAGGGGTAGAAAAATTTTTAGGGGGGAGGGTCTGCGACATAGTTTCCCTGGAAATTTTGGTTGGGGGAGGGGTAAGCTATGGAAATTTGGTGGTCGACCCGCGAAATGTAATGGGGGTACCCCCCCAGAACCCCCCCCCCCAAAATTGGGACCTCAAAAAATCCAAAAAATGGCCTAAAAATGCAAAATTTTCTGTATGTTAATGCTTTTTCGGAGAAAACAAGGCTTGTTTTGACAGTTTTAGGCGTTTATACGCGGTTTTAAAGCGATTTTAAGTCAAAATTTGAGAAAAATTTTTCAAAAAATGACCATTTTTGGGCAAAATTTAGCTAACTTTTTGGCTCCAAAAAGGGCCGGGGGGGTTGGGTGGGGGTAGCCGAAAGTTGGGGGAGGGGATGTCGAAAATTTTGGGGGGGGGCCAGGGGGTCGAAAATTTTGGGGGGGGGAGTACCCCCAACCCCCCCCCCCCCCCCCTGGGGAAACTATGGTCTGCGACCCCTCCATAACACACCTATGCCCAGGCGCGTAGCCAGGGTGGGGGCGGGGGGCAATCAGAGACAAAAGAAAAATTTTTAATGAGTAGCAGCAGCGCGAATAAATATTTCGAAAAATTTTTGCCTGCGGCGCTACTTTCCAATGGAAATATCTCAAAACCGCCAGATTTTGCTTGAAAATTTCAACCAACTGTTTAGTTGCGACAGAAATTTCAGAGCGTTTTTGGCTTGCCCCCCTCCGAAGTTTTGTTCTGCCTACGCTAGTACCTATGCCCCTCCCCCAAGCCGAGCTCGGGCCACCACCCCCCCCCCCCCGAAAGCATAGGGGTTACTGGGGGGAGGTTTGGGGGGGGGGGGTAAACCCCCCCCGCCGAATTTCCAAACCACCCCCAAAAATTTTTGGGGGCCCCCGGCCCCCCCCCCCACGGGGGGGGGGGGGGGTAGTCGCGCCGAAGGCCCGAAAAATTGGCCAAAAATCGGGTATTTTTAGGGTAAATTTTGCAAAATTTTTCAAAAATGCTCTAATTTTTGCTTAGTGTTCATTAGTGCGTGAAATACACGTTTTCAGCAGTTTTATGGACTTTCTGACTCAATATTGCCCTCATTTTGTAGTTAGAAACATGTTGGCAACCAAGTTTTCGAGTTTAAAACCCCTGTCTAATGTTAAAATTAGTTAATGGTTGGATGTTTTTTCGCATTAGCAATGGCTGAAAATGCGATTTTTAGCATAAAAATAGGAAAAACTTTTTGGGGGAGGTTTGGGGGGTGGTCTTGGGGGGGGGGGGGTTTGGGGGAGGTCTAAAAAGGGGGCCCGTCCCTAAAAAGGGGGCAAAAATTCAGGTAGGGGGTTGAAAATTTTTAGGAGGGGGGTCGGCCGAAGGCCGATTTGGGGGGAGGGGTAGAAAAAAAAATTTTTAGGGGGGGAGGGTCTGCGACCTCTCCATTTGGGGGAGGGGTCCCCCCCCCACCCCCCCCCCCCTAACACACCTATGCCCCGAACCCACCCCCCCCAAAATTCGGACCTCAGAAAATTAAAAAAATGGCCTAAAAACGCAAAATTTTCTGTACTTTAACGTTTTTTTTGTCAAAACAAGACTTGTTTTTTATCGTTTTAGGCGTTTTTACACCGTTTTAAACCGATTTTAAGCCACAATTTGAGAAAAAATTTTCAAAAATGACCATTTTTTAGCAAAATTTAGCTAACCTTTGGCCCCAAAAAGTGCTGGGGGGGGGTTAGTGGGGGGTACCCAAAAGTGGGGGGAGGGATAGTCACCCCCCCCCCCTCGGGAAACTATGGGGGGACCCCCCTAAATTTTCGATTTTTTGCCATTTTTGGCCACTTTTTGGCCAAAAATCTGGGGGGGGGTAGCAAAAATCCGAAAATCTGGGGGGGGGGGGGGGGGGGGTCGCCATAGTTTCCTTTGGGGGGGGGGTTGGGGGGGGTATCCCCCCCCCCCCCCCAAAATTTTTGGCCAATTTTTCCCCCCCCCCCCCCCCAGAATTTTTGACTTGCCCTCCCCCAACCTTCGGCCACCCCCCCCCGACCCCCCCCCCCCCCCAGCGATTTTTTGGCCCTGTTAGCTAAATTTGGCCGAAAAATGGTCATTTTTTGAAAAATTTTTCTAAAATTTTGACTTAAAATCGCTTTAAAACGGTGCAAAAACGCTAAAAACGATAAAAACAAGCCTTGTTTTGACAAAAAAAGCGTTAAAATACAGAAAATTTTGCGTTTTTAGGCCATTTTTCGAAATTTCTGAGGTCCGAATTCTGGGGGGGGGTTGGGGGTGGGGTACCCCCCCGTCACATTTCTTGGGTAGACCACCAACCACCCAAGATTTACCCCCCCCCCCCAGACCCAAAGTTCCAGGGAAACTATGGGGGTCGCCAAAATTTGTCATTTTGGTGGGAGGTCCCCCCCCTAACACACCTATACCCTAAAGTGGGGTTCATACACGTTCGTCAAGTCAACAGGGTGGCGCTTGCATTATCGGGTTTATTGATGTAAAATTTGGACAGATTGTTAAATTTTGACGAAACTTGAAGTGGATCTAGTTTGGTTACCGGGCAATTTCGTGGCGAAGTTTCTGCAACTGAGAGCACATGATTGGATAACTACCATTATGGCTTAGAAAATCGAAATTTCAGGACAGCTCCGTATAATTATTTAGAATATGCTTAGTGAAAGAGCATAAAAAGAGCTTTACAACGACGTGCATATCTCTTCTGTACGTGGTTTCTACCAAAAATTACAAGAGGTTGAATATATGGCAAAATTACTATTCCAATTGCGAATGGAAAAGTAAAAACTAATCATTCGAAAATGAATTTCACAGGGTTTTTATTGATGCGTTTGTGTTGGATTTGTTTATGATTTTATGAAATACACTAGGAAACATATCAAAAGCATAAATGTATGCGTAAAACAGAAGCGACTAAGTGCGAAATTTTTCAAATTTATTTTCTCATAAACGCTTCAACCAAGCTTGCTCAAATTTTGCATGGAACTTTTGTGTGAGATCTGCTCCGCTGCTTGGCTAAAAGCAAGCAGCTTTTTAAGAATTTATTCATCAACTTTCCCAAAGCGTTTCGTAAGCCATGCGTTGGAAGCGAAGGAAGACTCAGCATGCTAGTCCCCATGTGGCCTCTAAATAACTGGATCAATACCGTTATCAAACCGGGGTCACAACCGGAAGTTCACCCATAAGGTCCAGTCATCCCAAAACCACAACCCATCAGACGTGCCATGTATTCAAGTCCACATACGATGGCTGGTGGGGCTGATCCTGATAATAAGATAGTGTCACCGAAGGAAGCCTTCGAAAGGATCAGTTCGAAGAGGAGCGCCGACCTCCGACTAAAGCCCGGCTCAAGGGATAGACAAAGGATAAACTACATGATTTCACTTGAGTACAGATGAGTCATTCTTCAGCTAAGTCATGGGAAAACCTTGGTATTTTGTTTATCAAAACAAATTTAATAGACATGGGGGTGAAAAAAGGTCCCCCTGTGTCTGTTAAATCGCTGGCCAGTAAACACTAACACTGTGAAGTGAATACTGCATACCAAACCAGTGATATATTAGCTTATTTAATATTTACAACTCAAGCTTATATTGATTCGGTTTACATTGGTACTGATCAACGCATTGCACAGGCCGTCCAGAGGGGAGAAGGTACTCTCTGCACCCATGACAGCCGCAAACACGAAAGTTTTAAATGTTTCATGTAAAGATGCCATTCACATGAACTTTTAGGAATACGGACTTTTCATCTCTATCCTATCTGAGTGCTCGCCATTCCCTTCCGAATTCCTTTCTGCAGCCATTTTTTTAGAACCCCTAGCTGTCGAACAAGCTATGGTAGTCTTCCGCCATCTTAGTTGTGCTTGACATGCGGGGGTCAGTGGTGGTTGGCCAGGACAACCATTGCTGACCTGGGTGCAACTGAAATAACCGTACTTCTGACTGGCTTGGGGGTCATGTTTCTGTCCTTGACCTTCGCTTCTCCGCTTCTTGTCCGTATTTTTAAACGGTCTGCGAAGAGCAGCATCGTAATGGCCACTTTGTGTGCCGCTGTTGCTAGGCCCTTCTCAAAAAATTTGCATGTACGTTTATTAGGTGCGCATGGGCAATTTTTTTTAGTTTTTGTTTAAAACCTGTATTCCGTGAAATATTGATTTTCAGAGTTTTTGAACATAAATAACTTTCTCAAAATTGCATATACCGAGAAACGGAAAAAATTGTCTCTGCATTAGGTCTATTTATACACTTGCGCAAAATTTGAGCTAATTTCATTTAGCCGTTAATGAATGACACTGTTTTGAAAATTTACACTTATCCCTGTTGTATAAGTCGCAAGCCAACCACTGGATTCTTCATATTCTATAAATCGCGAGTATTTGACACCAGCTACCACTGCTGAAAGTTTGAAACGAATTGGTTGACAAATGAACTCAGGAGAACCGTTCCCGATAATGCAAGCGCCGGTAGTGATTCCTTTTGGGCACATATTGTTGATTGACGGTTCAAATCAAGATGAAATTCGATGAAACTTCCCAAAATAAGTTCTTTTAGCATTCTAATACCCTCCGCGCAATCCCGATTCACAAATTCGAGATTTCCTGTCAGGGCGATTTTTCCAAAATTCTGAACTTTTGGCAGCAACTATACAGTTATAACTATATTTATACTAAGATCTCGTTGAGCTTCATATTTTTGCTTTTTAAAGCAACGTTCTAGCTTTTCTCTGCCGTGAGATATAGCCGATTTTCTCATTTTGTCGTCGAAAACTTGTCATTTTTGCAGAAATCAAATAATCCATCATTTCTTTAACTATGCAAGCCGTAAAATCAGACTAAGGGCGCCCATCTGAAGGTCTCTTAGGGGCAAATTATCCGACGCATGATCCTCTTCCAACAGCTATCCCGTAGGCTGCTATCATAAAAAATGTAGTTTTTGCAAACACACGACCAATTTTTATACAACGATTGTGAGCATTCACCACGCAAGCTGGAGGGCTGCTACTTAAGGTGGTGATTCCCTTTGGTCACATAAAGTTTGCACCAGTATTACTCATTCATTACTTGTAGTTAAGAAGCCATTTTTATATCAAAATGCAGCTTGACATTTTCTCTTTTTAATGCATGCCACGAAACTAATGTTGCTTTTCTAAAATATTTTTAACACATTTTAGAAGAAGTATAATTTTCCAGAATTTTTGCAGACTCAAGTAAATTTTTTCGTGAGACATCGGTTATAACATTCGATACCTCCATCAAATAGATGGGAACGATTTTTTTATTTATTGTAAAATCGCTCTTCGTTATAGAGAAATAAGCTGAAATGCGTGCGTAAACTGTATTTTGCCTACTTTTTTCAAATTTGTCAAGCGATTACTTTAGCTAGAAAGCAGCAATCGGGGCAACTAAAAAATCGTCCCTGGGTATATTTGTGCAGAACACATTTGTTCAGCAGCAGCCCTCCAGCTTGCATGGTGAATGTTCCACAGTCTTTGGAAAAAAATTGGTCGTGTTTTTGCAAAAACTACATTTTTTATGATGGCAGCCTACAGGATAGCAGTTGGATGACGATCATGCGTCGGATAATTTGCCCCTATGAGACCTTCAGATCGACGCCCTTAGTTTGATTGTACGACTTGCATAGTTAAGAAATGATGGATTATTTGATTTCTGCAAAATGCCACGTTTTCGACGCCGAAACAAGAAAATCGGCTATATCTCACGGTAGAGAAAAGCTAGAAACTTACTTTAAAAGCAAAAATGTGCAGCTCAATGAGAGATTTCGAATGACTATAGTCATAGCTGTATAGCAGCTGCCAAACGTTCAGAAATTGGGAAAAACCACTCTGACCGGAAATACCGAATTTTTGAATCGGGATTGCGCGGAGGGTGTTAGAACGCTAAAAGAACTTATTTCGGAAAGTTTCATCAAATTGATCAAATCTTGATTTACGCCGCCAAACAACAATATGCGCCCAAAAGGAATCACCACCTTAAGGTGGTAGTACCACTACCGGGATTTTCTAGGTAATTTTTCCATGGATGAAGCAATCTTGACAAAACATTGGATAATGCGAAACTGGTTGGCAAACTATCTTTGCGCAAAATCTTGGTGTCAGAGAGGGCATAATTGGCTAGCTACCATCGTGGCTTTTCGCATGCGCAAATAGTCAAAATCTTATTTAAGTTTCGTACATTAAATTTTACTGAACTACGTGAAAGAGCGCAGAAAGAGCTTTAAAATGATGTGCCTATCTCTTCAGTACGTGGTTTCTATCAAAAGTTACAAGCGGTTGAAGCTGAATAGCTGATGTATAGCTGATATAGCTGAATTAATACGTTGACCGTTTGTACACCTAATGTAAAGTAAAAACAGTATATCCGAAAATTAAATCTATTGGGTTTTAACGGTTCCTTTTGCGTTATTTATGTGCATTATTTAATAGAAAGCACTTTGCAGCTGCTTGAAAGCATTGGAAATTTCGAAAACCAAAGCAAATCGCTTTGCTAGCTTTTCGCTATCGTGAGATATATAGATGTGCTATAGTTTGAAGGTCTCGTCGAGACCGATTATCCGTGATATTATAATCTTCTAACTGCTACCCCGTGCTGCTATCATAGAAAATGTAGTTTTTG
The DNA here is from genome assembly GCA_030248195.1 of Trissonchulus latispiculum. Classification (NCBI taxonomy): domain Eukaryota; kingdom Metazoa; phylum Nematoda; class Enoplea; order Enoplida; family Ironidae; genus Trissonchulus; species Trissonchulus latispiculum. Next base: position 6,416 of record JASAND010019805.1, on the reverse strand, counting down.
CAAAAACATGACCAAATTTCTTCCAGCGATTGTGGAGCATTTACTATGCAAGCTAAGTGGTTGTCACTTACTGGACGTGTTTTTAAAACGTGTAGTACACTAAAATACCCAGGGACCCTTTTTAGTTGTCTCGATTGCTGGTTTCTAGCTAAAGTGGTCGCTTGCTAAAGTTTGGAAAAGTAGGCAAAATCCGGTTGCATACATTTTAGCTAATTTCTTTATAACAAAGAGCGGTTTCATAATAACTAGAAAAGGGTCCCCAGCTATTTGATAGTGGAATCGAATGATGTGGCCGATGTGTCACGAAAAAATTTACTTTAGTCTGGTAAAAATTTGGAAAATTTAATTATTTCGAAAATGCAGTAAAATAGTTTCCAAGAACTAAAGTTAGTTTCACAATCTGGAATCCAATTTGCACAGTTCGCAACCCCGATTCACAAATTCGAGGTTTCCTGTCAGGGCGGTTTTTTCAAATTTCTGAACGTTTGGCAGCAGCTATACAGTTATGACTATATTTATACTAAGATCTCGTTGAGCTTCATATTTTTGCTTTTTAAAGCAACGTTTTACCTTTTGTCTGCCGTGAGATATAGCCGATTTTCTTGTTTTGTCGTCGAAAACTTGTCATTTTTGCAGAAATCAAATAATCCATCATTTCTTTAACTATGCAAGCCGTAAAATCAGACTAAGGGCGCCGACCTGAAGGTCTCATAGGGGCAAATTATCCGACGCATGATCGTCTTCCAACAGCTACCCCGTAGGCTACTATCATAAAAAATGTAGTTTTTGCAAAAACAGGACCAATTTTAATACAAAGATTGTGGAGCATTCACCATACAAGCTGGAGGGCTGCTACTTAAGGTGGTGATTCCCTTTGGTCTGCACCTGGAGAAGCGTCTTGCCGTGGTGGTGCGGCAGAAACCCTCCCTGGGATTCCCTTGTTGGTTCCCCCGGGAAGAGGGCAACAAAAGGCTCTCGTTACCTGACCCCTTGTGGTCCTACTCCTACTCCTATTCCGGAGGCCCCTCCTTTGGACCCACCTTGGTGCCTTTCAGCCGGGTTTTTGGCAGGAGACCCCGGCAAGCCGGTATACTGGGGTCTCCTGCTGCTGCGCGCCGGCGATGTAGAACGAAACCCTGCCCTATCTGGCCGTGTCCCATTTGTAACCGAAATGCCCCCAAGAACTGTGTACGATGCACCGCCTGTGGCGGCTGGGTGCATCTGAGGCCGTGTTCCGGCCTATCCTCATTCCGTGGCTACGACCAATATTCCTGGAAGTGTGCGCATTGTCTCCCGCCCCCTCCGCCCCCTGCCGCCCCTCCCTCTCCAGCTGCCCCTCCCATTCCCCTGCTGGCTGCTACTGCCCCACAGGCCGCTGCTGCTGCTGGTACAGCTGCGACGCGTATTCCTCCCACAGTCAGACCTCGACCAGCCCCGGACCCGCTGGCCAGAAAACAGCTGAAAATCTGGCAGTGGAACGCTGGGGGTCTGAGGACGAAGAAGGAATGGATCGAGAAAATCTTGGCGGACCAGAACATCGATATTGCGCTGCTGCAAGAAACCCACTTGCAGGGAGAAGCGGCGCCATCATTCAAAGGATACAACGCAGAATGGCAGCACAGCCGACAGGCTCGAGGCAGAGGCGGAGTGAAGGGCGGTGGAGTCGGTATCCTAATCAAGGATACTATCACCTATTCGCGGACCTCGAGAACTCTGACTGCTGCGGCTGACCAGTCGACGGATGCAGTGGAGGTCAGAATTTACCTGAAGGGAGCTGAATACACCTTGACCAGTGTGTACTTGCCTCCTATTCAGCGCCAGACAGAAGAACAGCGGACCCAAAATTTCGATCCAGCTGCCCTCCCCTCAGACCGGAACAGCATTATACCTGCTACCATTGGCACCCTCAAAGCATCCAAGTATTTGACTGATGCTATCATCTCGGCTGCCAGGAGAAGCATTCCAAGGGGAAATGTGGTGAAACGGGCCCCCTGGTGGTGCCAGGAAGCGGAGGACGCCATACAGAAATGCCGTGCCCTGCGAGAAAGAGCTAGTGTCGACGAAGCTGGAAGGCAACAATGGATTGCCGCTAAACGAGAAGCTGTTGCCCTCATCAGAACTTTGAAGACAGACAGCTGGAGAAGCTTCGCATCCACCCTCAACGCCCGAACAGACCCAAGATCAGTTTGGGCAGTTATCCACTCGATCGACGGCAAAATTGCTAAATCAAATCCAAATCAGGTGATCCATTCCAATGGCAAACAACTCTCCACCGACAGGGAAAAGGCAAGGGCCTTCATCCGACAGTACTCGTCCGTCAGCTACGTCAAGCCGTCAGCAGAAAGAAAGAAAATCCGCATTCAAATCAGACAGCGCCTACACCGTCTGGATGAAACTCAGTCACAGCACCCAGCCAGCTCACCCTTTACCATGATGGAGCTGGAACTTGCTATCAGCCGGTTGAAGAACGGAAAATGCCCTGGAAGGGACGGTATAAGTAACGAAATGCTGAAAAACCTTCCCTTCTCTGCCAGGGAGTTCCTGCTGAAAGTGTTCAACGAATCCTGGATATCCGGGGTCACCCCACAAAGCTGGAGAGAAGCGGACATTATCCCAATCCCCAAAAAGGGGAAACCGCTGGATCAAACGGCCTCCTACCGTCCAATCAGCCTCACCAGCTGTGTCTGCAAACTCAGTGGGTGCCGTCGCACATAGGAATCAACGGAAATGAGCTGGCCAATGAAGCGGCTAAATTGGCTTATACGCTGCCACAGGCAGATGTGCCTGTCGACTACTCAACGGCAAAATCAACTATCAAGCGACACTACCGGAACGAGTCGTTGGAAAATCAGAAAACCTACGATCAGATGGGAATCTACAATGGCCGGTCCAGAGCGGCCACCGCAGCGGAAATAACAATGACCAGAAAGGAGCGTGTTCTGTTGGCACAATTGAGAGCTCAGTATCTCTGCTTCCCCGGCCTGTCCTAACTGTGGGCACCCGGAGGAAGATATCCTCCATCTTTTTATCCATTGTCCGGCCCATACGGCAATGCGCACCCGGCACCTTGGCCCCAACCCCACCATCTCGGTCCTTTCGGAAGAGCCCCGGGCGGTCCTGGAGTTCCTCAAGGGTGTGGGGAGGTATTAACCTCTCCAATCATATTGGGACCCTCCCAGACGATCCAGGAATTCACAACAACATTCCCTTTGGTCACATAAAGTTTGCACCATTATTACTCATTCATACTTGTAGTTAAGAAGCCATTTTTTATATCAAACAGTAGTTTGACATTTTCTCTTTTTAATGCATGCCGCGAAACTAATGTTGCTTTTCTAAAATATTTTTAACACATTTTAGAAGAAGTATAATCTTCCAGAATTTTTGCAGACTCAAGTAAATTTTTTCGCGAGACATCGGTTATAACACTCGATACCTCCCCAAATAGCTGGGGACGATTTTTTATTTATTGTAAAATCGCTCTTCGTTATAGAGAAATAAGCTGAAATGCGTGTAAACTGTATTTTGCCTACTTTTTTCAAATTTGTCAAGCGATTACTTTAGCTAGAAAGCAGCAATCGGGGCAACTAAAAATCGTCCCTGGGTATATTTGTGCGGAACACATTTGTTCAGCAGCAGCCCTCCAGCTTGCATGGTGAATGTTCCACAGTCTTTGTAAAAAATTGGTCGTGTTCTTGCAAAAACTACATTTCTTATGATAGCAGCCTACAGGATAGCAGTTGGAAGAAGATCATGCGTCGGATAATTTGTCCCTATGAGACCATCAGATCGACGCCCTTAGTTTGGTTTTACGGCTTGCATAGTTAAAGAAACGATGGATTATTTGATTTCTGCAAAATGACACGTTTTCGACGCCGAAACAAGAAAATCGGCTATATCTCACGGTAGAGAAAAAGCTATGAAACTTACTTTAAGCAAAAGTGTGCAGCTCAATGAGAGCTTTCGAATGAATATAGTCATAGCTGTATAGCAGCCAAACGTTCAGAAATTGGGAAAACCACTTTGACCGGAAACAATGAATTTTGAATCGGGATTGCGCGGAGGGTGTTAGAACGCTAAAAGAATCCATTTCGGAAAGTTTCATCAAATTTCAACTTGATTTACGCCGCCAAACAACAATATGCGCCCAAAAAGGAATCACCACTCTAAGGTGGTAGCACTACTACCGGGATTTTCTAGGTAATTTTTCCATGCTACGAAGCAATTAGACAAAAACATTGGACAAAGTAAAACTGGTTGGCAAACTATCGCGCAAAACGGGGTCAGAGAGGGCATAATTGAAGTACCATCGTGGCTTTTTCACGCGCAAATAGTCAAAATCTTATTTAAGTTTCGTACATTAAATTTTACTGAACTACGTGAAAGAGCGCAGAAAGAGGCTTTTTAAAAATGATGTGCATATCTCTTCAGTACGTGGTTTCTATCAAAAAGTTACAAGAGGTTGAAGCTGAATAGCTGATATATAGGCTGAGCGAAGCCAATTATGTTGACCGTTTGCACACTAATGTAAAGTAAAAAACAGTATTTCCGAAAATTAAAATCTATTGGGTTTTAACGGTTCCTTTGCGTTATTTATGCATTATTTAATAGAAAGCACTTTGCAGCTGCTGGAAAGCATTGGAAATTAAAAAACGCAAAGCAAATCGCTTTGCTAGCTTTTCTCGCTATCGAGATATATAGATGTGCTATAGTTTGAAGGTCTCGTCGAGACCGATTATCCGTGATATTATAATCTTCTAACTGCTACCCCGTGCTGCTATCATAGAAATGTAGTTTTTGCAAAAACATGACCAAATTTCTTCCAGCGATTGTGGAGCATTTACTATGCAAGCTTTATGGTTGTCACTTACTGGACGTGTTTTACACTAAAATACCCAGGGACCCTTTTTAGTTGTCTCGATTGCTGGTTTCTAGCTAAAGTGGTCGCTTGCTAAAGTTTGGAAAAAGTAGGCAAAAATCCAATTGCATACATTTTAGCTAATTTCTTTATAACAAAGAGCGGTTTCATAATAACTAGAAAAGGGTCCCCAGCTATTTGATAGTGGAATCGAATGATGTGGCCGATGTGTCACGAAAAAATTTACTTTAGTCTGGTAAAAATTTGGAAAATTTAATTATTTCGAAAATGGGGTAAAATAATTTCCAAGAACTAAAGTTAGTTTCACAATCTGGAATCCAATTTGCACAGTTCTCGCAACCTCGATTCACAAATTCGAGGTTTCCTGTCAGGGCGGTTTTTTTCAACTTTCTGAACGTTTGGCAGCAGCTATACAGTTATGACTATATTTATACTAAGATCTCGTTGAGCTTCATATTTTTGCTTTTTAAAGCAACGTTTTACCTTTTCTCTGCCGTGAGATATAGCTGATTTTCTTGTTTTGTCGTCGAAAACTTGTCATTTTTGCAGAAATCAAATAATCCATCATTTCTTTAACTATGCAAGCCGTAAAAATCAGACTAAGGGCGCCGACCTGAAGGTCTCTATAGGGGCAAGTCATCCTGACGCATGATCGTCTTCCAACAGCTACCCCGTAGGCTACTATCATAAAAAATGTAGTTTTTGCAAACACACGACCAATTTTTATACAACGATTGTGCGCATTCACCACGCAAGCTGGAGGGCTGCTACTTAAGGTGGTGATTCCCTTTGGTCTGCACCTGGAGTAGCGCCTTGCCGTGGTGGTGCGGCAGAAACCCTCCCTGGTATCCCCTTGTTGGTTCCCCCGGGAAGAGGGCAACAAAAGGCTCTCGTTACCTGACCCCTTGTGGTCCTACCCCTACTCCTATTCCGGAGGCCCCTCCTTTGGACCCACCTTATATATATATGTATGTATATATATATATATAGGCATATCCACGTATGTATATATATATATATATATGCAATAACGCCAATGTGGGGACAGGGTTGGGGTGGGGGCCATCTCCCCCAAATGGAAGGTCTGGACCATACGTGTATATAGTCAGGTTCCCAAAGTTCCAAAAAAAACCCAGTGCCAGATCTCCCAGGTACTTCGGCTGCGTCGGAGCCAAATTGGCTTAAGGCTTAAGGCTTAGCCTCAAGGCATTTAGGAAGTGGCTTAGGCATAGGAGGGGTGAATTAGCCTGCAATGGAGTTCATTGATGGTCCCGTTGTTAAAATGTTTAGTACTGGAGACTCTAGAGGAAAGGGTGTAACTTCGATCCCTGGCGAAAAAAAAAAAATATTTTCAATGGTGAGTGAAATGTTGTTCTTCTTTCTTCCTTTCTCTTAAAAAAAAAAAAAAAAAAAAAAAAAAAAAAAAAAAAAAAACTCCTGTATGGGCTTGTCCTTGGTTTCTTCCTGATCAAACCAAGGACAAGCCCGAACGGAGGCGTCAAGTACCTTTGTACCCACAGGAATGAGAAGAGGGAAG
>JASAND010019804.1:0-10110 GCA_030248195.1 Trissonchulus latispiculum | reverse complement strand
ATGCGCCGTTCAGTTACATGTACTGTTGTTGTGTTTTGTTTGCAGAACCATCATCGACATTTGCTAGTTTAATTGAACACTTAGGTATCAGTATACTTAAAATATATTAAAAACCCACATGATTCAGTTTTCCTTGAGTTTTCCTTGGTTCGTATGTAGTTTATACCAAAATAATGGCATTATCAATACAAAGTTTACAATCAGGTTTCCCTAAACAATATGTAATTACTTTTGCTACACGTATATAAAACAATTTGCAACTGCTTGATTTATTGGGGACTCAATATTAACAAATAAAAATCAATATATTTAGATAAAATTATCATTGAGCATATTATTGATGATACGTTTTTCATGAAAATGGACTGTCATATCCACGATATGAATCAAAAACAACTTCAGTTCTGTTTCTGAAAGTCTCCCATCTTTGATGAGAACTAAATCAAATCCTTTGGATTGAGTATCTTCCAAGCACATACAGAAACAGCTAAGTGGATCATTTTCCAATCCAGCGCCATAACAGTAGTCGTAAAGCTTACGAGTCCCAGGACAAGACTGGTACTCAAGGAATGCCTTCGCTTCAGTAGCTTTGCCTTAGTAGACTATAAGTCACCCAACTGAACAGATACATCAGTTGTTTGAGACTTTGCTAGCACTGAAACTAATGTCATTATTTGTTCGACTGAAGTATCCTTAACATGCTTCGCACCATGTATAGTGGTACAGAACATGGAGGGGTACCGCATGGATCTGGCCCCACTGTTACGATGCAGTATCCAAGTGAATCCAAATTATCTTCCCGGCAGAAATCTGGAAATAAACAAAAGGTGTTATACAACTTATGTAGATTTTATAAACTGAAACATTTGCTTGTTGATTTTTTGCTGTAAATATCGATTTTGCAAAACCTATCCAGATTTCCGATTTTTGACTCAAGATTTAACCTCGCAATGCTACTAAAACTGCACATGACAGCGATAAATCACCAAATCCTAATTTGGTGTTTGTGCACTTGAAGTTCAAAATTATTCATTTGTGACAATGTCGCTACTTCCATGAAGAAAATCATAAAAATTTACATCGTGTGATCTTACCATTTGTGATAGTGCCTGTAATTCAGGGTTTTGAATTTTGATGTTGTTGTTGTTCGACAATGGCGCTTTGGACTTGCTGCTGGACGCTGACTCTGCTGCCATGACAAGAGTCCTATTGAATGCTTTGATAATAAAACCGCGAATCTATTTTAACGTAGTTACACTGGCATCTAAACTTTGGTTTTTACTTTTATATTGTAATCTGTGTGGGTTATCAGCCCACACTCCAGCAATTGCTTACAGCTTTTATTATTTTGTGGGATTGTATAACATTATCAGTTCCCGGGGCAGAATTATAAGTTTGATTAATTTTAAAAAACAGCTTAGTATTCATATCAGGTTTATCTCAAATTTATTAAGACATGAAACTATTAAAATGCTTTAAAAGTGGGTGGTCTATTATTATGAATATGAATATATGAAATAATTATATGAAATATACTTAACAATATACTTAATTCATTTAATATAAATCTCTGAAGGTGTTTAACTTTGTGTTTAACTTTAACTTTAACTTTAACTCTGAAAGTAATAGTATTTTATTTATGTATTTTCATGTATTTTCTGTTACTGGCATTGAACATTAAAATGCAAAATTTTATTTGATCTGACTTTGCTAAATCAGATGGTTAAGGCCATAGTTTATATTTTAACATACCTCTATCTCAACACACGTCATACCAGTTAGGGTAAATCAGAGGGGAAGTTAGCTGGTATGTAGTTAGTTTTTGGGGAAATACATATCTTTAGAGAAAACTAATTTATTACCCACATTTACCTAACATATTGTCGCTCCCTAAGTAATTGCAAGACTAGTTGACTAATTTATTAATATATTACACGGACTTATCTGGACTTTACGATTGAATAATTAAGTATTTTAACAAAATAATATAGCTATTACCTTCGCTGGAGCCACACGGAATTAGAATACTCAATCAAGCAAGATGTAGGATTCTTCTGCCTATCACGGCTGTACGGTATGAAACTTTAACTTAACCTAAACGTTATGAAACACTGCAACCCTGCACTGAATTGTCAATTTACGATACTTTTATACTGGTTCGGGTGAGCGTCATCTTTTGGTAAAAGCAAACAGTTTGGGGCTGCAACTTTGGTACAATGTTGTGATCGTAAGTAAGTAGGTTAACGGAAACGGTAGGTGCGTACGCTTAGCGGCATAATTCTTATCAACAATTTGGCTGTTTCATAGTTCAGGGGGTGGTAGTTCAAGGGGTGTTATAATATGTAGGTATAAATGGTGGGTAAAGCTCACAAACATTTTTTCATGTGCGTAGATATAAATTTTGGTGCTTAAAATGTGTTTGGAAAAGCAGTTGCAGCTCTGATGAAGGCAATAACAGAAACTTTTTATTGCGAATGTTGAATGTTAATTAATAATGCCAAATTATTTCATAATTAATTTTTGATTAATATCATTAATAATACTAATGCTACTACTACTACTACTAGTACTTATAATAATATAATGTTTAGTTATTCAAAGTACAGGCAAAAGTATCTTTTTATTCATCAATAATAGGACACAGTTTGAAACTCTGCACACTGTCGGGAGAAAAGGGCATGAGCTGATTTCGTTTTAATAACAATTGTTATCCCCTGAGATTAGCTTTTTTACCAATTAGTAGGCACTAACGGGTGAGAATTGTGTAAGGTTTTGATCATTTCTTAATAGTTTATTATAAAGGGGGGTCGCTTTTTGGCCAATTTTTCGACCATCTGCTCATTTTCACATATTTTGTAGTCCCCATGGGTCCTCAAAACAAGACAAGAGCGCTTTGCGTAATATTGTGTCTATCATTACGTAGACCCTTCTAAGGTCATATGACATTGGCATATGTTAAACATAGGAAAATGAAAAATTTAGGTAATAAAGTTTGTGGCAGAAAATTTTTTTGCTGTATGCAAGATACAGCGCTACAATTTGCACACATGTTTAGTACATTCCTTAGACTGCAAATAACCCTTCTGGTATAATTCTGTTGAGTGTCGAATTTTTGGCGATTTTTCAAAGCCAAAAAACTAGAAAGTCGATGCTTTTTGAACCATGAAAAACAGGACTTCCAAAACATTTTGGTCTCCCCTGCACGATTGAAACAAGCTACAGAAACAACTTATAGATAGTTGCACTCTACACATAAATAGAATTCTTATGAAAGCAATCGCAATTTTCTATATCTGTAACGCGCTCAAAAAACTTGCCACAAAAAGTGCGAATTTAACCAAAAATAGCAATTTTTCATAACTTTCACATTATTCTAAGAATTTCTCACACGCTATCCGTTAGAAAATCACCAAAATTGGCAAACTAGGCTCCCAATGCCTGTCAACATTGAGGTAAACACAAGTGCTTCTAGATTGACCTTTTCTATCCTGTCGGCTTTTTTGATCCCGTATGTATGTGTCAAATAGTAAATTTTTGAAATTTTCAAACTATAGTCAAATTGGGTATCATTCGATAGCTCATGATGAGCTGAACAACTTTTCTAATAGAACTATGTGTATGAAATGTAGTATTTGCAAGATAGAGCAAGTTTAAACTTGAGGACACAGTTAGCTGAAAAAGGTTCAGTTCACGGTTAAAGATTGGGTAATGTGTTCGTGCCTGGATTGGCTAGGCTTGGTTTACTAGTAATAGGCTAAATGTGAGCTTTGAAAAGTTCTTGATAAGCCATTGTGAAGTAGCTTGGTTAAATTTGTTTTGTTAAAAGCCGAGAAATAGATAGTGTTAGCCATACATGCGCTTGGGGGGGTTTCACCCCTTGGGCCCCCAAACCATGTTCTCAATCCCCTCCCCCAGTTTTTTAGGACGGGGAGACCCCCTACCCCCCCCCCTCCCAAAAAAGGGGTGGAGTCGCGCCCACGGCACGAAAATCGGCGAAAATTTTCGGTTTTTTAAGGTAAATTGTGCAAAATATTACAAAAATGTCTAAATTTTAGGCTGAAAGTGTGTATTATTGCGAGAAAAACACGTTTTTAACTGTATTATGGATTTTTTCACTCATTATTGACCTTATTTATGGCTTGGAGACATGTTGGCAATCAAGTTTTGGAATTTAATAACAATGTCTAATGTCACGATAACTTCATTGTTATCCCCCCTTCCAAAACACACCTATGCTTATACCCTAACACTGAACAGTATTTCACTTGGCTTATTTTTGGTCAAGTTCCTTGCCAAGAGTACATAATAGAATAAGAGTATGAAACTCTTACGTTACTATGTACTAAACATGCTTGACATGCTCGGGTCGTTAACTCGGGACCCCCCCCCCCCGAAAGTCTCAGGGGGGCCCCACCCTACACTACTTACATGCTTTCATATAAGTGTGTGTCTGCTCGCTGATTCGCTAATTAGCTTAGGCTTACGATAGGCATTTTATTAGTAATTTTTATTTAAATAATTATAACTTTAATTAGGTTAATGTAACTAAAAAACTAATTCGATAACTTTGTAGCATTATTTCTGCTCTTTCCAATGATATCAAAATTGTTGCACAAAACAAAAATTCGTAAGAATGTAGTTTGCAACAATTTTTATATCGTTGGAAAGAGCAGAAAAAATGCTACAAAGTTGTCGAATTAGTTTTTTAATTACATTAACCTAATTAAAGTTATAGTTAATTAAATAAAAATTACTAATAAAATGCTTATCGCAAGCCTAAGCTAATTAGCGAATGAGCGAGCAGACACACACTTATCTGAAAGCATGTAATTAGTGTAGGGTGGGACCCCCCCCCCCCGAGACTTTCGGGGGGGGGGGTCCCGAGTTAACGACCCGAGCATGTCAAGCATGTTTAGTACATAGTAGCGTAAGAGTTTCATACTCTTATTCTATTATGTACTCTTGGCTTGGCTTGCACCCCACCCGATCCCCACACACCTACCAAACAATTTATCATTTTCACTTGGCTTATTTTTGGCCAAGTTCCTTTGAATTAAGTCAAGCCAAGTTTTGTTGGTTGGCTTGGCTTACACCCCACCCGTTCCCTACACACCTACCAAACAATTTATCATTTTCACTTGGCTTATTTTTCGCCAAGTTCCTTTGAATTAAGCCAAGCCAAGTTTTCTTGGTTGGGTTGGCTTTCACCCCACCCGTTCCCCACATACTTAGCAAACAATTTGTCATTTTCACTTGGCTTATGTTTCGCCAAGTTCCTTTGAATTAAGCCAAGCCAAGTTTCCTTGGTTGGCTTGGCTTTTACCCCACCCGTTGCACACATACCTACCAAACAAATTATCATTTTCACTTGACTTTTATTTTGGCCAAGTTCCTTTCAATTAAGCCAAGCCAAGATTCCTTGGTTGTCTTGGCTTTTACCCCACCCGTTGCACACATACCTACCAAACAAATTATCATTTTCACTTGACTTTTATTTTGGCCAAGTTCCTTTCAATTAAGCCAAGCCAAGATTCCTTGGTTGGCTTGGCTTTCACCCCACCGGTTCCCCACATACCTACCATACAACTTATCATTTTCACTTGACTTTTATTTTGCCCAAGATGTTTTGAATTAAGCCAAGCCAAGTTTTCTTGGTTGGCTTGGCTTTCACCAAACCTACCAAACAATTTATCATTTTCACTTGCCTTATTTTTCACCAAGTCTCACTTAACCCAAGCCAAGCTTCCTAGGTTGGCTTGGCATTAACCTGACCCATTTTTACGAAAGTACATTTACCATTTATCTACATTGTTATTTCATAAAATTAAGCCTAGTATGCTTGGTTGGCTTAAACACCATTGTTCTAAAATGTTATTTCCTAGAATTAAGCCTAGCATGCTTGATTGACTTGAAATCTAATTAAACCAAGTTTCAAAAGCTTGGCTACACTCTAAATAAACCACAAACTACTTGGCATCACTTTTAACCAACTTACTTTACCTTGGTTACCTGTTAAGCCAATACCCTACCAATTAACCAACAACATAACTCTCTTAGCCAAGACAACTTTGGACTAAGCCAATTATCCAGGCACGAACATTTTACCGAAGATTGCACTGCGAACGACTGAATATCCCGGAGTCGTTTTAGCACTGAAATATTAGCCAACCAACAGTATTAATTTGTCATATTAGTCGACCCCAGATTCGCTGCCTTTCTTTCTCTCCATGACCTTGGAGGGCAAATCACAGAGATCTTCAAATTTTCCGACTTTGAACCTGAATATCCCTGCCACCGTTTGATTTCGAACTCTAATATTTTGTCTTGTATTTGAGAACATATGTACCTAAATTAGGGTTGTGCCTGCCAGGGCCGTGCAGCGGGCTTCGGGTTCAGGCCGGGCCGAGTTTTTCAGGAGACTGCGTGCCCGCGTTTTGTTTTGAGGCCGGGCCATTCGGGCCGCTTGAGCCATTCGAACCGTTCGAGCCGCTCGGGCCGTTCGGGCCTTTCGGGCTGCTGAAAAATATGTATTGATTTTTGTTGTGGCCTTTTTGTCGACACACTGTTGTCTTCTTCAGTGCATAACATATTAGAAGGGATACATCTGGGGCGAAATATGTGTAGGGAAGTTTAGCACATGATTCTACTATCCAAATAATATTGCGAAATGCTAGGACTTCTATGCAGGTTTACTCTATCTGCAAAAGTTAGGTTTGCTAAAGTTAGCGACAAATTGTCTTCCGTGCTATTTGGCGACTGAAGCTGCCCCCCCCCCCCGCAGATCAATAGTGACTAAGATGGCGGAAGTCTATTGAACCCACTCGGAAGGGTTAAGGGCAAAAAACCAGCTGCAGAAATGAGTCGGGTGGATGGCCGAGTAATCAAATAGAACAGTTGAAATGCCTATGAAAAGGAGAAAAAATACAAAATTGGAACGTCTTGGTTTTAGTCAACCACATCTGGTCTTAGATCTCTTTCCTTTCTGATCGGCCCGTGTAAAGGCGCTGTTAGAATCTCAAGAAAATACAAAATGACAGCTCGTTTTGAAGTAAAACTACCCGGTCAATCCAGAATCTTTCTTCTGTAATTTCCAGTGCTCAGGTTATGCCATTCCATTTGTATATTCATCGTTTTCCGTAAATTTCCTGGCTCCAAACTTTTGCAATCCTTCGTAAATCCGAATTCTGCAGGTTCCTTATTCCGTAAGGTTGAGATCGACCGTGGTTTGTAGTACCTCAATATAAAAATTTCAAACAAAGAAAACAAAACACTGAATTTAGTGTTCACTTAGTCTAGTGGCAACGAACTATTCGTAAACTGTGGAATCATGCCATTAAGGTACTATATCGCTGGCTCTCTTAGTGTAAACTGTTTGTGCTTCTGCCTACAAATAACAATAGTACCTTGCAAAATTAAGCCATGAAAGTGCTCTGGCACTTGTTTGCTGAGTCATCTACACAAGTGGGGATACTGACTCGTTTCTGCTTACAAGGTGTTTTCTAGTGTGCAAACAAATGTTGTGCAGTGAATCCAGGTCTGTGTTTTAAATTTTATTTAACAGGCCCCTTAAGCTGCCAGTCTCCTCCGTAGAGGGTAAAGCGCTTAGTAGTGAAAAATTGCGTGTAAGCTTATGTGCTTACGACGCAGCCACTCTCCAGCTTAGCGGATCAGATTCTTCTTACTGTTACTATGTAGTTGTAAAGATTAAAAGTATTTCGGCTTTCGAGAATTTTCTTGTTCAGAAATGGCAGGTTAAAGTTCGAAATTCGAGAAATATAAGTCTCGCGGTAGCCGTTCGCCGTCTTCGATCCAATAAAATTGGTAGCTCCTTACCCACCTAAACTTTCGGCAAATTATTAGGCTCTACTTGGCTTAAATTTGGACGGAATTTCTAGGGGTTTGGTCTTCCGATTAGCTGGCTATTTATTTTCAGGTATGAAAAGATAGCTAAGTGCAGTAAAATGGGGTGAACAAATCTAAGGATAGAATTAGCTTAGCGACGTAGCGCATTTTGGCTCATTAACGTAAGCATTTTTGAGTAAAGACGTGCAACTTCGAAAGGCCAAGTCATCGGTAGTAACTCTGCAATAATTTGGGGGAAATTAACATATTTAATATTTCAAAATATTTTTTGAATTTATTTCCAAATTTCGCTATAAATTTTAATATTGATAACACGAAATTGAAATTAAATTCTGTCCTTGGATATATATCACGTCTTCAACAAAACCGACTCGGGCCGAGTATTGGCGCCCTCCGATTGTGCCCTGTCCGGACTGGAAGCGGCCTTTTCCCGGCCCGGAGATCGCTACGCGGACCGGAAACAACCCTAAAACCTATTAATAAAAATAATTAATTCTCTGGCCTAACCAACTCATTTTTAGAAGGCGTCAATGAAAAAATTATAATTTACTAGCTTGAATATTTACATAAACAATAATAATAGAAAAACAAACAAAAACAATCAAAAATAACAATAACATTCAAAGAGTAATTTTAATCTTCAATTCTCATAGCAATCCAAAAAAGACGCCTTCCAGAACCGGGGCAGCAGCAAAAATAGAGCCAAATCTAGTCGGCAATTTCCAGGGCTAGCTGGCGCTGCTGGTTTCCGAGCTATGAGTGATAATATAGCGCAGTTTACTCTGAAGGGAGGGACGCATTCGACTGATATGAGGTTCGATTTCTTTCTTCACATAATCTCCAACAAACTGATATTTCAGATGATAACTAGAAAAGACAGAAAATAAAAACAAAAAATAAAAAATACATGCTACAAAACTGTGCTGAAAATTTCAAGACAAGAAGAGTATAATGATATTATTTGTAAATAGCTACAGGCAAGAGTACATAATGTATAAGAGTATGACAAGCGCCACACTCTATGCAGTCAGAGCCGAAACTATGCTATGTTCGCTATCGGGTTACCCCCTCCCCAAATTGACCCCTCTCACTCCGATCTATATGGGTACGAAGTCCAAACGGGTTCGCTCACTCGCACTATGTTTATGTGCTTAAGCTCAAAAACACAAGCAGTGCGTATGTGTAATTTGTGTCTGTTTCGAACTTTAGAACACAAACATAGCGGACGAATTTGCTTTCTTCACTGGAATCCAATTTGGGGAGGGGGTAGGCGGTTAGCGAACAGAGCATAGTTTTCGCTCTGATAACAGAGAGCTTGCCAGTTGTCACACTCTTATAATACGTACTCTTGCTGCAGGTGATTAAATCACAGAGGCAGGGGGGATCCCTGAATCTTACTTCTAAAATTACTGTTACCCGACTACAAAAAATTACAAATCTAAAATGCGATAGTACGATTCACACATAGACACTCTTCTTTTACATCTTTCAATCTTAATTTCAATCACCCATAAACTGATTTTGCATAACTTTGACCAAAACAAATTTCAACCTTTACACGCACCAAAAGTCGGCAAACGTATCCTCATATTTCAGTAATTCTGTTTTGCTGTCCACATTGGCCAACATTTCATAAAATTCAATTGTCATCTGCAAAAATAAAACATGAAATAATATAAACTAAACTTAGATATAAAAACATTCAATGGCGAAGAAAAGTTGAAGTTATAACTAGAAAAATATAAAAAGTATAAATAAACTTATGTAATAAATAGTATTGTAGTTAATTAATAAATAATATAAATATAATAAGACTACACTTTAAAACTACACGACTACTATTTTAAAATTACATAAATACTACCCGGAAGCCATAAAAATGATGAATTCTTGCACTCACAGAAGCGGCATACATAAATTTATTAGCTAAATTAATGAGCCACAAGCAACTTAATTTTAATTAATTTGACACAAATCATGAAATTAAAAACTTAGTAATCTTAAATTAGCTTAAAATTTTACGAAATTGTAAACCAAATTCGTATATAAATTATTCCTTACCTTCATAATAACCTGAAATCTGCTCAAAAATGGCCCCACCAGATGAAAAATGTAGACCAGTTGATTTTCACTGGTTACCAGCGGCTTCAAATCTTCACAAATAAATCTGCAACATAAAGCAATTAGTATTGCAACAGAAAAAAAACTAACGCAAAACTTTAACTGGACTAACAAACAAACAATTAG
>JASAND010019803.1:0-15742 GCA_030248195.1 Trissonchulus latispiculum | reverse complement strand
TGAAAAAGGAAGGTTGCAGTAAGATGCTTTTGAAATAATTATCGTAATCTTAGAAAAATTGATCGTGATAGAAATCTTAAAGATAAACACTAATTGATGAGCATTATTCTGTAAAACTCAATTTAGCTCGAGTTCTTACCGGTATCTCGGCCATGTTGCGGTTTTTTTCTGGTCGACTAGTCCGGTTTAGGTGGACTAAGCTTGCTGATCTCCTTCACAAGAGCATCCCAATCTTCCTGAGTTATAGTCTTATCAAGATTTCCCACACTGGCAGACCGCCTCTTCTTCATCTTTTAATCTTTTCTTTAAAAAAACAAAAACATTAGCAACAACATCCAGAAAATGGGGAATGCGCAGTTTGCAAAAAGCAACCCATCAAAAATCACAGTCAGTTTAAAACACACTCTTGATCGCTATACCAACGCAATATTACTCTGGGCTAGCCAGTAAAACAAAATTGGAAGTATTGCGACTAGAATTAGGTATCTTACTTGTCACTTTTCGGCACCTTTAGGAACTCGGAAATATTAAATTCTTTGAACTCTTTTTCCAAATCAATAGTCTTCGTAGCTCTAACGTCAGCCTTTTCCTTAGGACCAGGTGTCGGCTTGCTGAAAAGAAATAGCAATTTAATGTATATATTGGAACAAAAAATTCTTGCATATGATTCAGATACTTAACGACACTAATTATATCCGAAAATGTTCGAATCAGCTTTCCCAATATTTAATTATGGAAATTTTAAAGAAACCACTAGTTATAGTTGATTGGCACATAACTAATGAACGTTTTGCATAATAATCAATCATTTCATTATATTGGTGAACTTATGTAGCAAAATATTATATTCAATGATATAGAACTAATAAAATCCTGTCGGAACTAATAAAAACTTACACTTCGGGATACAACTCGGAGTATAATTTGTCGTTATTGCTACAAGCCATGGCTGTGCTTCGTGTATCAATACGGAAACTGCCTTCTTCTCCTTGATGTCAGAATAGTAACGACAACAGTTTCCTCCCGTATAGCAACTGAGTTGGTTGAAATCTGTTACGAATTTTATGAAAACATCTACGTCATAGATTCCTGTTAAAGAAAGGCACACTGTTCCTTGGAAAAAAGATTAATTAGTCTTATTACACGCTTCTTGTAAACACATGTTTATACACGACAGAAGACAAATTGCCAGCATAATAAAAGGTGTAATGTGTGCAGTGATCGGCACAAATTTCATTATTTTAATTTCTTAAAAAATGTTGCAGCGGTAGAAATCACATAAATGTAAGTGTGTCTAGTTGTTGGATCTAATCGACCAGAAATAATGAGGACAAATATACTGGGGCTTGCATAGCGAGTAAGAGATAGAGAACGAGGCGGTATGGTTATTTTAGTTTGGCTTGGAGTACAGCGTGGGTGAGTGGAGCTGGTGGCACAAAATAAAAAAGAACTAGTCGCAGTGGGAATCTAGGTTAGTACGTGCCGGCGCAGACGTTTTGTGAAGAGAACTGGAAGTGTCTACTAGGTGTATGACTGGGTGTTTGTGTGGGCGTAGAGGATGTATGACAACAACTAGTAGTATGACTGGTAGTATGTGTGGGCGTACTAACAGTGTGCTAGAAGTAGTGGAGATAGGGTTTAAAAAACTATATAAAGGGTGAAAATTTAGATATCGCGTCAGTCTGACTTATTCTTTCATCGCGAACGGTCGGTTTTTGAAAGTTCTCTCTCGATCAATACAAGCAGTTAATAAAGTTAATAAAAGCGAGAAAGTTAATAAAAGGGCAAAGTTAACAAGCAAGAGGACATAAAAGCGAGAAAGTTCATAAAAGCGAGAACGTTAATAAAAGCGCTGATTATCTTAATAGTTAATACAAACAGTTTTGTAAAGGACATATAAACGATTATAATAATATATACACGAAGTTCATATAAGCGACTATTAGTACATAAAACGGGCAAAGTTCATAAAAACTAGAATACAATAAACGACAATTTTTCAAAAGTACATATAAAAGTGAATTAATAAAAGGCGAAAGTTCATAAAAGCAATTGTAAACTAGAAGTATAAGAAAGTTTAAGCTAAAGAATTATGTCTGCGATTTCTAAACTTAATTTTGCTATCGAAACGGGATTCTGGAGAGATGACCCCCAGGTGACCACGTCCCTAAGAGATAAGGCTGTAGAGCTCATGAAAACTGAGTGGGATGAAAAAGAAGTCATTGGGACCGATGAGTTTTGGACTTACGCCCAATCTCTTCCCCAGGAACCTGCCCCTATTAGAAGTTCAGTCCCTCATTGTCATACTTGCAAGAAACATTCCCCACTTTGATCCAACTTCGAAATCACAACAAGCTGGAACATTCCTCAAAGCCGGTGTATCCTTGTCCTCGGTGTGAGAAAGTATTTACAGAAAAACACAATTTCACAACCAGGCATTTCAGAAAATTTCATCAAAATGAGGGCGCATCCTATGAATGCAGGAAGTGTGGGTTCAAGTATAAGACATATAAAGGTTACCAGGGACATCTCAGAACTCACCGGGAAGCCCCAAAAATTCAGGACCCTAAGACCTTGAGACAAACTCACTTCTCCAACCTTCCAACTGAAGACGCCCCCAAGTTGACTAGGAGTATTGTAAAGGATCTCCCCGAAGACCTAGCCCAGATCTATAGAAAAAAATTGGAGTAGAATGAGAACACGCTACTTTGTTTCATCTGGTCTCCAAAATAGGTATAACTTCAGGATGGACAGTGCATCTCAAAATAAGGACCTGGTCAAAATTATTTTCAAACTTCTGAGATGGCAATTTAAATTCAACCTTTCTTTCGGGTTCGTTCTTAGGAACATCGAAGACGGGGAGTTGAGGTACTACTACCCATCTGGAAATAACCGGTATTTCGATGAACCAATACACATTGCGAATGAGGGAGATCTAGGAAAAATTTACTACGAGTTAGGCAAGGGGGACATCCTGGAGTGGGTTAGGCAACAACGCCCTAATACAAAGTGGACTGTCAACCAAATTACAAATGTTTGCTTTTATATAAACAAGTTGATTTCCTATGTCGTGGGGGAGGCAAGATACCTCCCGGATTACGTTCAACATAACCGAGGTCTAAATGCTCTTGTAAAAAATGAAAATTCAAGAAGATCTTATGAGGACCAAAAATGCTTCTTCCGGTGCCTAGCTCTAGGTCTTGGGTCTAACGTCCATGGCTTAGAGGAAAAGACAAATGAGCTGATTGATCAATGGGTACAGGAGGAATTTAATGGGGTCTGCGTTGAGGATTTGGATGAGATAGTGGAAAAATTTGATATTGGTATTACAGTTTACGAACTAGGACCTACGGTTGAGGAAGCCGGGGAAGAAACTGAAGACCTGAATGAACTTGTAATTCAAAACCACGAAAGAGATCAAGAAATCACAGAAATTGCAGCCAAACTTATTCGAAGACCCCTGGGAAAGAAATCCAGGAAAATGGCCATAAACATCTACGAAAACCACTTCTGCTTTATCAAATATCAATAAATTCACTCTTACTTGGAAGTGCTCGAACTGCGAGAAATTGTTTCATCATCACTCCCACTTGATCAGACATACTAAAAATTGCGAGGTGGGTATCAAGCATATATTTCCTGGTGGAGGAGTTGGGCCTACAAAAACGATTCTCCAAAAGATAAGTGATCTCGGAATCCCTGTCCCTGAGTGGGTACTACCCGTTTAGAATAGCCTACGATTTTGAGTGCATGTTCAAACAAACTGATAAGAAAAGTGGACCGAAATTGATTTACGAAAAAGAACTTATCCCTGCATTGGTTTCCATTGCTGCAAACGTTCCTGGGTGTGAAACGCCAAATTGCCTAATCACAACAGGGGATCCCTATGATTTGGTGGTCCGAATGAAGGACTACATGGAGGAGATAGCCGAGAGGGCCTACGAAGGTCTTAGGGAAATTTATGAGCCTACCATATCCGGTCTAGCCGAGCACGAGAAACTTCTAGCCGAATTCGAAACCTGGTTAAAGGAAGTTCCAACTCTAGGATTTAACTCTGGAAAATTTGATATGAACCTTATAAAGTCTTGTCTAATTACAAACTTAATCCTAAATAGGCAAGAATTACCAAGTATGTGGTAAAAAAGAATAACAACTACATGGCCCTCTCCACTCCTAAACTGTACTTCCTAGACATTACAAACTACCTTGCCGCTGGTACTTCCTACAAAAAGTGGCTAAAAGGTTTCAAAATTGAGGATCAAAAGGGTACCTTTCCCTATGAGGCCTTCACTTCCCTCGAGTTCCTAGATCAGGGATTTCCCCACCGTGACCTCTACTATTCCACTCTTAAACAACAGGTAATTTCTGACGAGGACTTCACAGCAGTTGTAGCGGCATGGAGGAATAATAAATTTAAAACAGTCAGGGAACTCCTAATTTGGTACAATAATCTGGATGTAGGTCCCTTCCTTCAAGCAACGGAGAAGATGGTAGAATTCTGGAAAACTATGGGGATCGACATGTTTGAAAGTGGGGCTATCTCTCTACCTGGTCTAGCTTACAAACACATGATGAACAAAATTCCTAAACATACCATCTTTCCCCTTTTTAGTAGATTCACCCAAAATTGGCTCAAACTTATTAAGGATAACATAGTTGGTGGTCCTAGTTGGGTCTTTCACAGATATCATGAAGCCGGGGTAACTGAAATTACAAACGGGTTCAAAGTTGCACAAATTTTTGGGTTCAGCGCCAATGCCTTGTATCTCTGGTGCACAATGCAGGATATGGCCACGGGTCTGTACGCCGAATGGAAACCCACAGAAGATGGGAAATTCAAAAGATGGCTACAAAAGGGGCGCAAGGAGGCTATGTGGCTGGAGTATATGGCAGAGGTACTGGGAGTTAGAGTTGAGCACGCTTACAATGGTGGTCAAAAAAGAATAGGAAAATCTAAAGTTGATGGGTGGGTCTCAGAGAAGAATCTAGTCCTCCAGTTTCACGGTTGCTACTTCCGCGGACATGGCTGCGAGTTGGATAGGAACCAGGACCCTGAGGATCGCACTAAGAGAAGGGAAAGAACTGAGCGGGTGTCCCAGGCAATTAAAGATGGGGGTTTAGATTTGATTGAAAAATGGGAACGTGAGTTCGACAAAGACCTAAAGGACTCCCCGGACATGCAAGAGTTTATGGAGGAACATTTTAATCTCCCTAAGAAAGATCTATTTTGACTTTCACACAGCTGGTTACTCAAATTCAGGCCTATAGGTTCTTTGGTCTAGTTGAGGTGGACATTGAGGTTCCTGAGGACAAAAAGGAATACTTCGCCCTAATACTCCCATTTTCAAAAATGTAGAAATTTCAAAGGAAGATATTGGTGATCATATGAAAACCTTCTGCGACTTGACTGACCTAATGAATCAACCTAGAAGGGGTCTAATTGGCAGTTACTTTGGAAAGAAAATTCTCCAAGCTACTCCACTAATTAATGGAATCTCAAACACGGACTGAAAATTACGAAAATCCACCAAGCAATTGAATTTAAACCTAAAGCCTGTTTCAAAGAACTGGGAGATGAGGTTACCTACCATCGATCTGCAGCAGCACTCAAGGGGGAAATGTTTAAACTTTTGGGAAATTCCTATTATGGTCGGACTATTACAAACTTAGAAAAACACCAGGATGTAAAATATTGTCAAAGGTCTGGGGCTAGCCGGGAAGTAAATGGGTGGAGATTTAGAAGATTAGATGACCTGGGAAACGGGATCTGTGAGGTACAATCTGCAAAATCCAAAATTGTTTACCGACTTCCAGAGTTAGTGGGATTCTTCGTCTATCAGTACGCCAAGCTTAGGATGCTTCAATTCTACTACGATTGCCTGAAACCCAATTTGTGGCCCGAAACCTTCCAACTGTGTCAAATGGACACCGACTCCCTCTATTTTGCCTGCTCATCCAAAAACTTAAATGATTGTGTCTCCGTTGCAAATGAAAGTAGGTGGCAAAAGGCACTTAAGGAGTTCTTTGTCCTAGACTCTAGCCAAAAACGAATACCTGGACTATTCAAAGAAGAATGGACCGGAGATGGTATTATAGCCCTCTGCAGTAAAACTTACCTAGCACGGGGAAAGACAACGAAAGTCTCCCATAAAGGTGTAAGTAAAACCCTAAATAGCTACACACCGGAAGATTTCAAAGATGTCCTAGAAACAGGAAATACAATGTCAGGAGAAAATAGGGGACTCAGAAGCATAGACAATAAAATAATACAATACTTCCAAACTAAAGACGCCCTTCCCTACCTCTACCCTAAAAGGAAAGTTCTAGCAGACGGGGTGAGAACGGCTCCTTTGGATATATGATTGTTTTATCCAAACAACCCTCTTAAGGGCTAAATGTATATACTGTATGTAGATATGCTGTATATGAACGCTTTAAAAACCAAAAAATTATAAAAACCCAAAAACCGCTAATGGGCCGACGCCGGATCCCAAGCCCCGGGGGAAGAACACAGAGGGGTGGCAGGGAAAGACATGAGCCGCCCTATACTACTATCGCTCTTTCTTTAATGGCGGATTAAATGGATTAAAATCAAATTGTTTAATCCGCGGATTAAAAAAGGTCGGATTAAACGAGTTTATTTTAATCCGTTTAAGGGGGGGGGGCTACGAATTTCACTAAAAGTTCGATGTTGGAAAAGCTAGCTAGTCTTTTGCCATATAATAGTATTAGGTTTAGTGTAAAATAGTTTAAAGTTTGAAAGAATTTTATGCAGCGTAGCGTCCTGTGGACCCATCAGAAGTTGGTGTTGTCGGTCCAAAGCTCGGCATGACACGTACAGAAACTTTGCCTCGCCCTGATCGCTATGGGCAAGGTACGGTACCCAAATTTTCCAGAAATAGTACTAACATATAGCGCTTTGATATCGTGTAAAATAATCCTTAGATCATTGTATACTTTTCTGCGCGATACAATCAAAATGCGATAAATTGGGTGTTGTAGGTCTATACGGGTGGAGGTTAACTAACGTCTAATGAGCTGTGGTTTATCAAAGGAGCCCAACTTTGCTCCGATTAATACTCCAAGTATCTGTCTTAACTTATGTAAAAATGACGTGATTTCGTTAATCCCTGCGTTCGCAGTGCTAGATGACATTATCGATATTGTCACTGTTATTTGGTGCCATTTCGAAGATGTGAGTCAATTACTCCAAATTACTGTGGCAGAATCGGCTGAAACTTTGCGCATTAGAGACCAGTGAGTGTACCAAGATGTGCCGAAAGCTATGTCACTAAACTTCGCTCCAATGTTTAGAAATGCTAGATTGATTTCTCAAAGTATGGATGGCGTTCGCTCCAAAAAGCTCCAAGACAGTTGTAAGCGCATACTGAACGAAGGAAGCGTCATATCGAAAAACGGATTTCATATTCTGATTCAGCAGGTCAAATAACCCCTGTAAGCACCTTTTCGGCAAAATCGGAGACAAAAAAATTTTTGACCCCATTTTTACTGCGCTTAGCTAGCTTTTCAGGCCCAAAAATAAGGGTTATTTCTTAACGAAAAGTTGGCTAGCACACTAACCAGAAAACTAAAGCCCTTGAAATTCACAGACAGTATGCCCCTATTAGAGCCTAATAACTGGTAAAAAGCTGGGGTAGGCTAGGGGCTGCCAATTTTATTAGATCGAAAACGGCGCACGGTCACCTCGCAACTTTTTGCAAAATTTCAAACTTTGAGCTGTTATAACTAAAGAAGGAAGCAACGCTCGAAAGCCGGAATACTTTTAATATTTAGCACTAGTAACAGTTAACATTTGTGGCAAAAAGTTTCAGAAATGGTCAAACCGTTAATCCACCAGAATTCAGAAAAGCTTTTTCAAAAAACCCACTTTTCGCACCAAAATTTCAACTTTGGCGTAGTGCCCGAATCGGTGTGTGTTAGATATAATAATGCCCACTACGGACTATTTAACCTTGATATGTTAGCTAATCATATGGCAAAAGGTAGGTCTCTCTGAAGAAGTTGGGCAAAACCGTTCATAGCCCCCCCCCCTTAATCCGTTGGCTTCTGTAAATTTTGGGGGGAGGAACTGCCTTAATGACTCTGTTTATACTTGATTAATCTTCAAGTGGCACCCAACTGGGCAGGTTGAACACTGAGTGCAGAACGAAAATGAGAGTTCACTTCGCAATGACCTTTGCATTTCCCTCCCCATGCGCCGAAGTACTAGAACGCTAAAAGAAGCAATTTTGGAAAGTTTCACCAAATTTGAACTTGACTTGAGCTGTGCATTAGTAATATTACCCCAATAGGAGTCACCGCCTTAAGTACTCCTACAATAGGTTAGTTCTTGCACGTTAAGCTAACCGGGTTAGGGAACAATTGGTCAGTTGGCTTTAGCTTTGATAGTACTTTTAATAGCTTACTCCAGGTTAGCTTAGCGTGTAAGGATTAACCCATTGTAAGGGTACTTAAGGTTAGCTTCCTGTAGCAAATAATTAATAATAATAATAATAATAAATGCTGTATTCATTGGCTGCAGATTTTCACTAATCGATAAACGGTTGTGCGCAGTTTTGAGCTACAAATAACACGCCATATCGTTGAACTAATAAGGTTTATATCGTAATATTCAATGAAACTTTAAATATTGTTGAAAACTAATAGGGCTGCTTTGATTGTGTTGAACCGCTGGGTCATTGATCTGACTATCTGACAACGATTGAATGTTAGCCTCCCACAATATCCAACTAGTATCCTAAATACTTCTACTACTAATGCAGATTTTATTCAAAAGATGCTTAAATGTAAACACACCTCAATCGTATACGACGGCAGCATTCTCATAGATGGTAAAAGGCTCCCTACATCAAGACCACCTGCGATCTGTGTGCTGCATTTGACGGACACACGCAAGGCAATGTCGGTGTTCTAGCCTAGGAAAATGGAAAATGCCAATTATCTGCTGCTCTTAACGCATGACTTTGTGCAAACAGCGATAGCAATGTGACTTTGTCCATTCCACAAGGAATATCAACGGCACTAGACAGAGCCAGTATAATTAGCAATACCAACTCATGAAGTGGTGGTAGGAATGAAACGATAACTTGACTTGACTGAGTAAAATCTAATGACTGGCCGAATTTTGAACATTTGATTTGATTCTCTTTGTGACTTGGTATTGTCAAAATTTAACCTCATAACTCATGATTTGTAATTTACGTCAAGAAAATGAAGTAAACGCTGGCCAGCAGGCGGATCCACGAAGGATACAAGGCAGGCAGGCGTTTTTCATTATTTCTTTATTCATGATTTTTAATTGAATCTCTTCAAATGTTTCAATTTTTAAGAGCCGACAGATAAATGCCGACCTTACTGTGGTGGCACTTTGTCACTTTGGATTAATATTATTTTCTTGATGAAATATGACAATGAAAGACATTAGACAGAACTACATATTCCCCAATTTTTCAGAAATGATGCAAATTCGGCAAATGCCGGATTTTATTATAACCTGAGAAATTTCATTTGCAGCAAAAGTACTAAAGTATATTTATTAGCTTGTTTAATAGCCTAGAAAGGTCCAATCTATAGCCGACATAAGTAAATGAATCTGTGAAATGTCAGGACAACTAAGTAGATTATTCCAGAATATCAATGAAATTGACCAGACGTAAGGTAATCTTTAACGTTTAATTGTCCACTCCATGGGGGTGATACTATAGACTTGATAAATTAGGCGATTATATGTCGACTCTCTCACACAAGACTACATAGCTATTATTAAACTTTGACCCAATTGCCCTTTTCAATCTCTTGACCTTAGATTAATACAATGGTTGCTGTAAATCACTGAGAGTGGTAGGGGACTGCTGAAAATGAAATGAAAATCCTGATTGAAATAATAATTTCAAAATTGTTGGACATGGAGTTCTGTAATTAGTTAGTTTTTCAATTTTAAACAAAGTGCTTTAAAAAAGCAATAGCTTCCAATTTTGTTCAACTTTATACTAATGAGAAACAAGAAGAAAGTCATGTACTACTATAACATTATCATTAATTCAAACTTAAATGTAAACTTTATAACTTTCTACCTGAATATAATAAATACGTTATAAGAAAATAAAATGTTTTGATTTAATTTTAGTTTAATTCAGTTTTCATAATTTGCTAAACAATGCCGTTTTCGGCAAGACAATGGAAAGGTAAGAGCATGACAGTCTGTACAGCTTGGAACTACTTGTAGTAGCGTTACAAGCTACGATAGAAGGTAACTGCAGGTGGTCGACAACAACCCATTGATCCAGATACAATTTAGTTTAATTATAACCACAAAGTCCGATACCACACAGATATAGTACAGTCTCAACGGCTATCCAGCACAAAAACCAGGCACGCAGGCCAATGATATCTGAATCTGAATCTGAATCAAATGGGTTAAAACCGAAGCTTGTGTCAATGCCAAGATGGTGTTTCCACCACACTCCACGTCTGACGGGCCTAGGTGCTCGGCAGCACAAGCAACCGCCAGAGAAGCTTTTTAGAGTCACCCAGAAAAGAGAGGGAGAGGTCTATTTCATCCCACCCCCAAGACACATTCTTCGGTTTTAACCGTGTAATACACTGACTAGTGTTTGTCCCGCGTACGCTGTTAAACCGACTACTACGAACACTGACATTACACAGAGTGAGACGATTTAATTTATCCAACTGCCCCAAATAGACGCTCTTGTTTATACTTTCATACTGAAGGCTAAAATTTCCATTTAGTAGACGAAAGAGTGGACTGCAATTTTAAAGTTTAAAGTCCAGTTGTAAACGATGCCTTGAAAGCAAATTTGAGACATGCAGTGTCATAAACTAAAGAGCTGAAGCTAGCCAGACAAGGGGGGTGAAGGTAAACCAGACTACGTATGTTAACGGCATTGCAGTACTGAGTATGTTAAATATCAGCAACCCAGAAAGGTTGAAATCAGCGTAATAATCTAGTCTCTACGTCCGGGGATGTGGCTTAGTGGTAGAGCGTTCTACTCTTAAACCAAAGCTCGGCGGTTCGATCCCCGCCCTGGACACTTTTCTTCACATCTTTCAGATCCTGGTTTCAACCTTTCACATACTGAAGGTAAATTTGTTCAATTGACTGCTGAACCCAGATTTAATCGTGTTGTTAATTTTTCCGTGGAATTAGTTGCTGTCGGTATGAATGGAGTTTCTGCAAAGTTGTGTAAACCAACTTATGTTGGGTTTAGTGTCCTTGATTTGTCTAAATATCGCTATTATTAAACTTTGACCCGCTCTTTTCAATGTCTTGACCTTAGATTAATACAATGGTTGCTGTAAATCACTACTAAGAGTGGTAGGGGACTGCTGAAAATGAAATGAAAATCCTGATTGAAATAATAATTTCAAAATTGTTGGACATGGAGTTCTGTAATTAGCTAGTTTTTCAATTTTAATCAAAGTACTTTAAAAAAGCAATAGCTTCCGATTTTGTTCAACTTTATACTAATGAGAAACAAGAAGACTGTAGGCCGAACCCAAAACCTGAAGAATAGAGTCCATAGACTTCAGAAAGAACTCCGCATCGAAACTGACAGACCGCTTAGATGCGTTAGAGCTGCGAGCGCGTCTGCGCTTGCGACGTCGTTCGACCCGCCGAGCAGCCGCACCAGCAAACGCTGCGACCCCGGCAGCCGCAGCACAGACGTCAGACTGAGGCACTTGAAGCGCTCTTCGTCAGATCTGCGTTCGGACGAGAGTAGATGCCGATGAGCCGCTTCAATCTCTGGTGGGGAGAAGTGTGACTGCGCAGGATCGTCCACCCGTAAACGCTGATAGGCAGAATCCTCGTCCCGCTTCAGGATAAGCTTGCAGGACTCCTGCCAACGATTCTGAGCCCAGGAGGACACAGAAAGGGCAGGCCGTTGACTGCCCTTGCTTTTGACCAAGGCGTCCAAAGGGGACTCGTGAGTTGGCTGAGGCAAGGGATTATCAGAGCCCGAGAGGCGAACCTGGGGCCTGGTTCCCGCCGAAGACTGGCCTGATGAAACAGACCCAACACTTTCAGCAGGACCAGTAGAAGGCGACCGGTCGACAGACCGGGACTGGCTAACCTGGTCGGCAGACCGCTCTGAGTCCGGAGTCCTCCGCAGAGACGGCGATCGACTGCGGCGTCGACTGTGGCTTACACTGGAGGACTCTGGAGACCGCCCGGAAACAGAACTTCGAGAAGTCTGAGATCCGGCTGAGCTACGTCTAGAGCGGGGCATGATGAGCGAGACACAAAGTTAAAACTAACCGCGGTGAAAACAAAAACTAGTAACATTGTGCGAGACAGCAGTATACATAGCAGTTAAACTAATTTGCATATTTAAAGACCGCGTGTGTAAACAATACCCATCTTTAGGACAGTGAACAGAAGTGACATGAAAGTCATGTACTACTAAAACATTATCATTAATTCAAACTTAAATGTAAACTTTATAACTTTCTGCCTGAATATTATAAATACGTTATAAGAAAATAAAATGTTTTGATTTAATTTTAGTTTAATTCAGTTTTCATAAGTTGCTAAACAATGCCGTTTTCGGCAAGACAATGGAAAGGTAAGAGCATGACAGTCTGTACAGCTTGGAACTACTGAAAGTAAATTTGTTCAATTGGCTGCTGAACCCAGATTTAATCGTGTTGTTAATTTTTCCGTGGAATTAGTTGCTGTCGGTATGAATGGAGTTTCTGCAAAGTTGTGTAAACCAACTTATGTTGGGTTTAGTGACCTTGATTTGTCTAAATATGTCATTGATTTTATTTACAAATACATTTTAAATAGTACGGTGAGCTTAGTGATGTGGATCGGATCGGATCGGCAGCTAAAAATTTAACCGATCCGATCCAGCACAATTGTTCGTCGATCCGATCCGATCCGATCCGATCCGGGTCCTGGATCGGTCGATCCGATCCGATCCGGCGATCCGAAATGATTTCTTCAAAAAGTCTGTGAGTGAGTTCACACTAAATGAGGCTCCACTGAGTGAGTTCCAGTGAGGCACATGATGATCGCTGCCTGCCTACTAACATAATACAAATTCAGCACTATCAATTTAAGATAATACAAATCAAACATATCAGTTGAAACTATAATTTTGAGATTTAATTCCAATTTGAAGTAAAATTTATTAACTTGATGTTCCAGACACCGAAATTGAAGTTGTAATTTTTTCGATCGCCGATCAAATTAACATTTTTTTCTCGGAAACTTTATCTGAATCTTGTACTGTACAGCGAAAACAGACTAAAAGCTTTTTAAAACATTGTGGGAAGTAAATTTTGTATGAACACTGAGTTTGACTCCTTCGGGTTTCGGAATCAAGCCACAAATAGTCCAACCACAAAACTTCACTCCGAAATTCTGACAACAGTAAGCAACATTAATTACAGAGAGTTGTGCATTAATTCATTTATTAATTCATTTTTCATTACTACAGCATACTAACAGCGGGTCTTGCTTCTGCACTTCGATGTCAGATGGCAGATGCATTGCATAAATATATAGTTTGTAAAAGTATTAGATTGCTGTAAGTTGTTACATACCTATGTACTGAATGCTAAGCTTGAGAGACGCAAAACCAAAAACAAGTTTTGTTGCCAGAAGGAAAATATTGGACTAACAACGTAAGCACTAAACAGTACAGTAATCGAAGTCAAGTTCAGTCACAAATATGCGTTGGGTACGGTTTAATTATATGTGATGTTGGGTATCAGGTCGGATCGCCGATCCGCCTGACCCAAGCGATCCGATCCAGACTGATCCAGCTGGTCTACCGATCCGATCCGATCCGATCCGATCCGACCTCCGGATCGCGGATCGGATCGATTTTGCCGATCCGATCCACATCACTAGTGAGCATCATACGTGTGCTTGGGGGGTTTGGGGAGGTTTTCACCCCCCCCCCCAGACCTGAGCTCACCCCCCCCCAGAATCCGGATTTTTCCGCTAAAAACCGGAAAAGTCCGGTTTTTCGGCGGCCTGCGGCCGCCCTTCACCCCCCCCTAGAACTTCCCCTCCTGCACATGTCTGGTGAGCATGCTAAGTTTTTATTTACGATACCTATTTTTAGGTGTTGTATTCAGACTTATAACATGTATAAAGAAAGATATGTATAATGATATTCCCCTATTTGATACAAGTGACTACCCTTGTCTCATTTTCTTCGTCTCATAACATGATTTGGGTAAAATGAAATATGAGACGGCAGGTAGCCCTATAAGTGAATTTTGTGGCTTGTGTGCCAAAATGTATAGCTTTGTTTGTGATGGCATTGACGAAAAGCCTGGGAAAGGTATTAAAAGAATGTTGCAAAGCAATTCATATCACATGCTTACTATGTACATATACTGCAAAAGCACACTTTTATGTATTATAATATGAATTTAACTAGAAGTAATTTATGTGATAAATAATACCAATTACATGTGTAGCGTATAAAACTAAATTGTCATGTTATGATTATAAGCATTACTTGCTTCACAATGCTAGCTATGCTTATGGTCATTATAAAATAAACTATTTAAGACTTTAATTTTATAATCTTAGCAAGAATGGATAAATTTATTACCTTTTGGAGGATCCAGTATTGATAAGCAGCATCAATAAGTTATATAATGCTGCAAAATTTGCAAATTTGGATGTCAGTAGAAAGGAAGTAAAAGCATCGCTAAGGAGTCAAGAAACCCGTACATGTAAGCTAAGATTCAAACGTCACAGAATAATTACAAAAGGAATAGACAATCGGGTCTTATCTCGATTAGCCCCCAGCACTCAAAATGCTTAAAACTTGACCAAATGAGCTAAAATTTGCTATGGGTATGTTTTCGACCTTTTCAACAAATAGATGTAGTCCCCAAGAACAGCCTTTACCTTCATCGGTCTCGACCAAGGAGACTGACCTTTCAGGACTTGAGCTGGCGGTCTCCGGACAAGCACTTTGTCATTAACCTTGTAGGGGCCCCGGTTAGTGATTGTGATCGCTCGAGGTCTGGGGGCAGCTTGTTTCGGTGGGTTCTGAGTCTTTCGTATATTATCTTGCGGAGTAGGATTAGCAGGCTGGAAGGCAAGGCGCATCTTCCAGCCGTGGAACAGTTCGGCAGGACTTTTCCTGCCTGCTTCCTGCGGAGTTGCTCTGTAGGACTGGACTAGTTGTCTGATATGTCTTTTCCACGGCACCGTCTTTGTCCAGGTCTGCGATCCCAACTTTAAGTACCTGTTGAAAACTTCCACTTTTCCATTAGTCTGTGGACCATAAACAGGGGTACGGAGATGTTTGATGCCTTTAGAATCCATGTATGTGCTGAACTCGCTGCTTACAAATTGGGGCCGTTGTCGGTGAGGAGAGAATCTGGGTATCCATAGTGGGCGAAAACGTCGTCTAACCACTCAATTATCTGCCCCACTGTGATAGAGCCCGTAAGGGCATAGTGAGGGAATCCAGAATAGTGGTCGATCGGACCACAATGTTCTTCTCGTAGTCGGGAGCAGTAGAAAAGGGCCCTGTTATATCGAGGCCGACGCGCTGCCAGCAGTGTGTAGTGCGGGGCCACCGAATAGCAGGGACTTTTGAAGGAAAGCAGGACTTGTCGCTCCGCCGACATGCTTGACATTGGCGAACATATATGTCGACTTCTTTACTGACTTTGGGCCACCAGTAGGTGGTGTTGATATTGGCCTTTGTACGGGCAATCCCGG
>JASAND010019800.1:0-12683 GCA_030248195.1 Trissonchulus latispiculum | reverse complement strand
TTGATTTTATTTTAGTTATTTTCGATTTGAAATTCAATTTCTGTTGGTTGTTTCAGACGACCAAAATTCTTCGTCACCACTTTGCCCTGCCGGTCACAGAGCCCGGCTCCTGGCAGAGACCACCCACGTCGAAGGAAACCTTTCGGCACTATGTGCTGGAAGAAGACACAGACGAGGAACCTCCGCCCAATATTGAAGTTATTCTGACGCAGTATGTTGAAGGTTAGCTGCTGGAAGATTGAATGCTGATTGCTTTGCTCTAATTTTGTTTCATTTTTGTCTGAGGCAAAAATTTTAAAAAGTGTTGCGTCGAAAACTTAATTTTTCCATACTTTTGGGCAACCGTCAAAAAGTGGGTGCATGCTGAAAAGTGAGGGGTATCCCTCCAAATCTGCAAGTTTAAATAAAACTTTTGTTTCGTTTGTGTCGTACGTATTGTATTGTAATTGACCTTGTAAACCATTCTCCCAAAGTACCTTCGGTAACTTTGCTAGAAGTGAGGGCTTGTAGAAATTTTGTAACTTGTTTTCTACAAATTTGTGTTCATACCTAATCTTCACTACAAATGATTTTTGGAGTTTTTGCTAAAATTACGTAGAAGGTAAAAGTAACCATTGAGAATTATAAAGTACGTATATGAAATATTAAAAGTGGGTAAAGTTTAAAATGTTTGCTGTTATTTAAGTTTATTCTTATTAGACGGTAACAATAATGGTGTTTCTGATATTTATATTGTTTAGGTTTTGGAAATCGCGGCGATATTCTCACCCTTCCGGCCGATATAGCCCGTAACCAGCTCCTGTTGCCCCAATACGCAGTCTATGCCAGCTCCTTTAACTTGAACTTTTTCCAGGAAGAAGCTTCTGTAGGTGGATGGGGTTGCAAACTTTGGGATTTTTAAACTTTTGTAAACCAGAAACTTTGAATTGGTCTTTTTCTGTCACTGTTTTGCGCTGTTGCTGGATTTTATAGGCTTGTTTTATGGGACTGTCCAGGTTTTATTGGTTTTCCTTTTCGTTTTTCCAAACAGTTTGCAGGGAAAGAGTGTGAGGGTGTTCCAGAAACTGGCGCAGAGCTCCAACTCTTTTTATGCTAAAAATCAGCAAAATTGCACTAGACCTTTTAGAATATAGGACTCAAACTTGAAACGTTCTAGAAACGTTGAAGCGTAAAACGTACCTTCTGAAAGTACCACTGTCAGTAAAATGATATTCTATTAATGTTTATTATTGTTGATTCTTGCGCGCTTCTTTGTCAGAAAGTCAGTCGCAGGCTTTGTGTACGTGTATCACTCAGATTTATCTTCCACGGAATGCGGACTAGAAATTCCATAGAATATAAAACTTCATGGAATAGACATTTCCACAGCGATGTCTCACTGCGCACTGGTTAAAGTGATCGTTCACAAAAACAAACAACCAAAAAGCGACCAAACATCAACCAAAAACGTGGACAAAAAATGCAAAACCAAAATATTTAGACAAAACTTAGATATTGGTTGTGAATTAGCTTATACGTTCCGCGACAAAGTTATATTTAATAATCTATTTTTATATTTCCCGATTTTCGCAAACATCCCTCACAAATCTTACATTTTTAAAAAATAGTGAAAAACGCAGGTGCCTGCAATCAGTAAGGCGAAGCCTTAGTCCGAAACAGCAGAGGGTCTCGCCTGTTTCTGACTAAGGCATCGCCTTAGTGATTTTTATTTCTTTATAATTTTTAGCCTTGTACTTTTCGTTGATATGCCTTCCAGTCCGCGTTTACCTAACTTTCTTTACACAATGCAGGCATCTGTGTAAACAGGCTCTATCCCTTTAGTCCGGTCAGTTGCTTAATTTTATCGAGGGCCGATTATGGCAGTGGCTTAGTCCATAATGTCCACCACCATGTCTTGAGAACCACAGTAGTTTTAAGGCTATAGTACCATTTGATTGTCTATATGCTTCTGTCGGCAGTGAAAGACTGTATTCTTGGACATCGGAAATTGCTTTAACTTGACTGCCCTAGCGTGAAGTCTCTGGGAACAACTGTCGCCTGTATAGCGCTTCGTTAACTGTATATAATATAAGCTGACTGATCGTGTTTTGGTTCACGATCATCTTTCAACTGTACGGCATGGCATTCGACGCCTTGGCCTTGGTATCTACATCACCTCAATAATGTACATAAAATTCACGATAATATCTAAGTATTACTCCTTGCTTATTTCTTGTAGGTTCAGTGCTTTAGATGTGTCAAGGTACATAGAAATTTAGTTCCAGACTACTGAATGGTTTCCTCTTTTTGTTTTAGAAGTCAGCCGCTGCCAAGGAAGCCGAGAAGAAGCTCACCAGATTTTCGATGCTGGTACGTTTAACTGAAAAGCTTACATACACAATATACCGAAGTATTGAACTGTAAAAACATAGAACGTATATAAATTCCAATTCTTTTGCTGTCATAAACCTTTCGTGGGTTGGATTTGTTAGAATGTTCGGAATCTGGTGGGCTTCTGGGCGAGTAAGTGAGGGTGGAAGTCGGGAAGGGGACTCAAAACGTGGGAGGACAGCTTAAGCGGTCTAAAATTGCCAAAAATTCAGAAAACTTTACCCATTTTCTACATGTTGCTAGCTAAAAAGTGCTCAAAAATGCAGGTAATTATTTCAAAACATTTCCCAAAATCCTTAAAATTTAGCATTTTCTGGGCAGATGATGGCAGTGAGCAGGGGGAAGCCCCAAAAAGTGGGGAAGGGGGTCAAGTCAGGTATGTTTACAGCCGCCTCCTCCGATATCGCATATCGCCCCCTCCCCCAGAATTTTGGGCTTCCCCTTTTGAGGTCTACATTTTTCGATAAGAATTTTCGGGGGCCCACATTTTTGCTAAAAATAGCCTAGCTTTTAGCTCCAGACATTTTTGGGAGAGCGTTTTGCGTTTTTACGTGCAAAATACGACAAAAATACCAATTTCTGGCTCATTTTAGCAAAAAATCTCCACCTCCAAAAATTCCCCTCATCGGCCCCGCCCGCCCCCCCCCCCTTCCCGGAAGAGGTAAGGTAAGGTAAAGGTGACCCTGGAGAATATATGTATCCCTGCTTCAGAAACAGGGGGTGCCAGGCCAGTGCTCATCCCCGGATACACAGCCCAGAACCAGTAGTGTCATCTCAAAAGATGACTGCATCCGTGGAAGGGGGGCCGGTCCTTCAACAGGGTATTTTTACAAGGAGGGGGCGGGCCCCCCCGAAATCTACCTTCCCTTCCCCCCCAGAAAATGCCTTCCTCCCCGAAATCGCCCCCTCCCGGGATTTTTGCCAAAAATGGCCAAATTTTCAAAACTTTTTCGGCTTCGCCGGAGAGTTTTTCGTAAAAATAGCTTTTTTAGCTTCAATCCAGGCATTTTTGAGAACTTTTAACGTTTTCACCATGCAAAATACGCCAAAAATTCCATTTTTGGCTGATTTTGACCAAAAAATCCCCCCCCCGGAAAACCCCCTAAAAAATACCTGTTCAAGGCTTTACGTCCTACACGGACTGAATCGAGAAAAACCCCGGGCAAAATTCCTAAAAAATACCCTGGGTCGAGTGGGTTACGTCTCCTTCAGTAAAAACCCAGATATGGCTGATGCGTATTGATACCTTGGCATTTGGAGCTAGAAAGTTTGCTTCTAAAGGAAAATTTTATTCTTCATTTTAATAACTGAGGTGTCCGTTTGGAGGAGGTGTGGTCTCGTTGTCTCGTTGAATGGTGTAGCCGGGGGGGGGAGATTTTTTGGTCAAAATCAGCCAAAATGGAATTTTGGCGTATTTGCATGGTGAAACGCTAAAAGTTCTCAAAAATGCCTGGATTGAAGCTAAAAAAGCTATTTTTACGAAAAACTCTCCGGCGAAATTGCCGAAAAGTTTTGAAAATTTGGCCATTTTTTGGCAAAAAATCCCGAGAAGTTTCGGGAGGGAAGAGCATTTTCTGGGGGAAGGTAGATTTCGGGGGGGCCCGCCCCTCCTGTAAAGCCACCACCTGACCGGCATATTTCCACGAGATGCAGTCATCTTACGAGATGACACTACGGCTGTTGTCGGGGATGAAGCTTGCGGCCTAATACACCTACAGTACGGCGGGATACATATTCTCAGGGTCACTGCTACCTTGCAACACACTCTTCCGGAAAGAGAGAGAGGCGGGGACGGGGGAATTTTTGGAAGTGGAGATTTTGCTAAAATGAGCCAGAAATTATTATTTCAATCGTATTTTAAACCAAAAACTTTGGAAACACTCTCCCAAAAATGTCTGGAGCTTAAAAGCTAGGCTATTTTAGCAAAAATGTGGGCCCCCGAAAATTCTTGTCGAAAAATGTAGACCTCTCAAAAGGAAACCCAAAATTCTGGGGAGAAACGTATGCGGTGGAGAGCAGTAACCAAACATACCTGACCCCCTTCCCCACTTTTGAGGCTTCCCCACAATACTGTCTGCCCAGAAAATATGAAATGTTTTTTGAAATAATTACCTGCATTTTTGAGCACTTTTTAGCTAGCAACATGTAGAAAATGAGTAAAGTTTTCTGAATTTTGGCAATTTTAGACCGCTAAACTGTCCTCCGTTTTGAGTCCCCTTCCCGACTTCCACCACCGCCTCGCCCGGAAACCCACCAGATTCCGAACATTCCCCAACAAATCCAACCCACGAAGGTTTGTAACGGCAAAAAATTGGAGCCTCGCCGTTACATGTTTTTACGGTTCAATTTTGCCGACTTTCCGGTTAGCAATTGCCAGCATCGAAAATCTGGTAGTCTCGACTTCCTTGGCGGCGGCTGACGCCTCTAAAACAAAAAAGGAAACCATTCGGTAGTCTGGAACCGTACTGACGTCAAAACTTTGAACCTACAAAAATAAATGGGGAAATGTCTGGATATTATCGTGAATTTTGTATTACATTATTGATGTGATGTAGATCACCAAGGCCGGGCGTCTCGCCGCAGTTGAAAGATGATCGTGAACCAAGCACGATCAGTCAGCTTATATATAGCTGCGATTGGCGAGCACAGAGCAGTTGTTCCAGAGACTTCACAAGACGGTAAGCCAAGCTCGATGGTAAGAATGCAGTCTTTCACTTGCCGACAAGCTATAGACAATCAAATGGTACTATAGCCTTTAAAACTACCGTAGTTTCACGCGACATGATTGAATGGACAAGCCACTGCCATAATCGCCCTCGATAAAATTAAGCAACTGACCGGACCCCTGAAATTAGAGTATTTGCGTCTCGCCTCATTGTCTGCTTCGGTAAACGCGAACAAACCTGCAGACACAAAAATCGCGAAAATAAAAACTGAAGGCGAATATTTAGTCGAAACAGGCAATACTGTTTCGGACTGAATTTCTTGTATTTGAAATTTTAAATTTTTAAAAAAAAACATTTTTTAAAAATGTAGATTTGTGAGGGATGTTTGCAATCGAGAGATATAAATAGATTATTAAATATATATAACTGTCGCGAATTTGTAAACAATTCACAACCAATATCTAAGTTTTGTCTAAATATTTTGGTTTTACATTTTTCACCACGCTTTTGGAATGATACTTTGGATTTTTTATTTTGTGAACTGTCACCTTATCACTGTTGTAGTGATACATCGCTTTTTGTAAATATCTGATTTCAATAATTTTATATGCCTTGAAAATTTCTGAATCTGAAGATTAAATCTGAGTGATACACAAAGCCGACTGACACTTTCTGACAAGAGAGCAAGGAGCTAACAATAATAAACATTAATGGAACTTTGTCATTTTATTGACACTGGTACTTTCAGAAGGCACGTTTTAGCGTTTCTAGAACGTTTCAAGTTTGAGTACCTATATTCAAAAGTCTAGTGCAATTTTGTTGATTTTGGCATAGAGTTGAACCCTGCGCCGAACAAGACGCCGCACTCCTCCTGCAAACTGTTTGGAGAAAACGAGAAAACCAATACCTGGACATTCAAAACTGAAATTTTATGGATCCAGCGGCAACAAAACAGTGACAGAAAAAGACCAATTCAAAATTTATGGTTTACAAAGTTTACAAATCGCAGAGTTTCTGGCCCATCCGCCGTTTCTTCCTGGAAAAGTTCAAGTTAAGGCTGGCATAGGCGGCAAACTGGGTACAGTATCGGCCGGAAAATTGAAGACGTCAAAAGGCAATATCGAAACACCGTCAACAAGAATGACAAGTAACAGCAAACATTTTAAACTTTACCCCTTTAATATTTCATATGCATACTTTATAATTCTCAATGGTTACTTTTACCTTCTACGTAATTTTTAGCAAAAACTCAAAAATCACTTGTAGTGAAGATTAGGTATGAACATTTGTAGACAACAAGTTACAAAATTTCTACAAGCCCTCATTTTTTAGCAAATTTACCCGAGAGATATTTTGGGAGAATATTTAGAAGAGCCGATTGCACAATACGTACGGTACACAAACGAAACAAAAGTTTTATTTAAACTTGCGAGATTTGGATTTTTCTTTCAACGTACACCTTTTTGGTTGCAAAGTATGGAAAAATTAAGTTTTCGAACGGTAATTTTCCAAAATTGCCTCAACAAAAAGTCGACAGAAACACCAGCCCAACCTTCAACATACTGCGTCAGAATAACTTCAATATTGGGCGGAAGATTCCTCGTCTGTGTCTTCTTCAACTTTTGTATTCTCCTTCGACGTGGGTGGTCTCTGCCAGGAGCCGAGATACTGTGACGAGAGAGTAAGTGGTGACGAAGAATTTGGTCGTCTGAAACAGTAACGAAATTGAATTTCAAATCGAAAATAACTAAAATAAAATCAATTAAAACAGAACACAAAAATAGCGAGCCAATTGCGGATAGGGATTGGTGATATAAGTTGCTGGTTCGAGTCCCAGCAGCGCAGCCACAAAACTTTCTGAAATCTCGGAAGCAAGCAGGGGCATTTGATATCAGTTCGCCGTGAATTGTAGCCGAGCTGACCTTATTATGTAGGGGCGCGATAAGCACCACATAATATGGGTATAAAGGCGTCTGCTACGGAAATTTTGGTGTACAATTATGTATTAGGGTCTGGAATGTTACTGTCGGCAAAGTGTCGAGTAGTACTACAGAAATTGCCACCATACTTTTGGTTAAATTTGGACTTCGAGAATTTGCGCTAGACGCGAAATTTTGACTACTTGTGTTTTTTTCTCGGTTAACCAACGCTTATTGGAAGTGCATTTTCTAACTTGAGTATTGGGGTAATGTGGGCATTTTGTCAGAAAATGCTACTGTAGTAGATCCCCGCACTTTACCAAACGAAGGTACTCGGCCAATTTTGGCTGCCAACTTTTCCGTCAAATTTTCGCCTACTGTAGAAAAAAACGGGTCTCGTGTTCCTTTCGGACTATGCATCGGAAGTTTTTTAATTTCCTTCTCAGAGATGAATTTAAACTTGCATTTTTCTGTTTTTGGCCGAAAATTTCTAAGTCCACTTTTGCAAATTAGCCTAAAAGTCACTAAAAATGGCGTTTTCACGCGCGCCAGGTCGCTAACGATGAGCATACTGCCGATACAGTGACACTGGTAAATGATTCCTCGCCCAAAGTCAAAGTAGGGAAAACTCAAACAGCGATTTTCGGCGTTTGGTCGAGCACTATAGTACGCTCGTTTCAATGGGCATATTTAGGAAATCGAGGAAGTGACCATTGGTCACTACGATGTGAACTGTTGACCAATTAGTCAAACCCCTTAAGGCGCTTCGACGTTTTGGTCGTGAGCACTATAGAGTAGGTCGACTACGCTCATTTCCACGCCCATAGACTGTCTGAAACCGACGAGAACTCACCACTGGTCACTACGACCTGTAGGCGCAATTGCGACCAATTGGGTCAAAACCCCTGGAGCGGCGCTTTTCGGCGTTTTGGTTCGGGGATATATAGTAAGTCGACTACGCTCGTTTCAGTGGGCATATTGCCGAAATCGAGGAAGGGACCAGTGGTCACTACGGTCTATGGGGCCTATTGACCAGTGGTCAAACCCCTTAAAACGGCGTTTTTCGGCGTTTTGGTTGGGGGCACATATAGTAAATCGACTACGCTCGTTTCAATGGGCATATTGCCGAAATCGAGGGAAGTGACCAGTGGTCACTACGGTCTATGGGGCCTATTGACCAGTGGTCAAACCCCCTTAGACTGCGGTTTTCGGCGTTTTGGTTGGGGGCATATTTAGTAAATCGACTACGCTCGTTTCAATGGGCATATTGCCGAAATCGAGGGAAGTGACCAGTGGTCACTACGGTCTATGGGGCCTATTGACCAGTGGTCAAACCCCTTAAAACAGCGTTTTCGGCGTTTTGGTTGGGGGCACATATAGTAAATCGACTACGCTCGTTTCAATGGGCATATTGCCGAAATCGAGGGAAGTGACCAGTGGTCACTACGGTCTATGGGGCCTACTGACCACTGGTCAAACCCCCTTAGACAGCGGTTTTCGGCGTTTTGGTTGGGGGCATATATAGTAAATCGACTACGCTCGTTTCAGTGGGCATATTGCCGATTCCGATGGAAATGACCAGTGGTCACTACGGTCTATGGGGCCTACTGACCACTGGTCAAACCCCCTAAAACGCGGTTTTCGGCCCTCTGGCGGTACCCATATAGTAAATCCGTGTCGCTGAACACGATGGGCATACTGTCGAAGTCTTTGGCGAGGCGAAAAAGTTTTCTCCTTATACCACCCACAAACAGAGGTTGCAGCGGCCAAAGCTTGGGGCGGAGGTGAGAATTCAGTGGTACTATATATTTATATAATCACTTTTCTGCTCTACCTACGGCACTGTTCAAGCTCCTTGTATCCATTGCCGCATTGCTGGAAAGGGATCCTTTAAAATGACAGCAGGACAAGTAATAAAAATGCTCCTCCGGAGCATGAAAAAGTAATATGGGTGGTGGTGAGGTTGTAAAATCAAGAGAGGACTAGTCTTAAAAATGCTTAATATGGGGGCTAGGTTCAAAAAAAGAAGAGGACTAGGTTGTGGGCGAATTAATATGGGCACAGCTTCGCCGAGCAACCCATATTCGCGGGCTTTCACGCTTCGCCATGGCGATTGTCATATACAATGCCATTATTGTCAGTCAATAATAACAATTCCAGCAGTTAAACAATCGCTGCAAGTTGCTTGCTTATATATACGTAAACTATATAGTAATTTGGTTGTGCTGGACTACGGCAAGCAACTAGAAAGAACCAAGGCTATGATTGTAACGCTAACGGTTCAATAGAAATAGAAGATCGTCGGAGAGAGTCCTGAAATTATTGTTGAAATATAGAGTTTTCTTATCAATGGTTAAAATGCACAGTAAATATTAAGAGTTTATCGAAAGAAA
This sequence comes from Trissonchulus latispiculum, assembly GCA_030248195.1. Lineage (NCBI taxonomy): Eukaryota > Metazoa > Nematoda > Enoplea > Enoplida > Ironidae > Trissonchulus > Trissonchulus latispiculum. Next base: position 3,335 of record JASAND010019800.1, on the reverse strand, counting down.
TGTTTGCTTCCACTAAAACTCGTTTATCATAGTTGTATATTATTTACGCACCGTAACTAAAACTGAACACTGGTATATATATATATATATATATATATATATATATTCAGTGCGAATTATATTGCTCGGCGAAGCTGTCCATATAAATTTATCAGCCCATAACTACTAGTCCTCGTTTTTATATAGCCCCCCTATGGATTTATTTTTATTCCCCCTCCTCGGAAATATATAATATATTCATATATATATATATGCTCCGGTGCTGAAAAAGTAATATGGGTGGTGGTTGAGGTTGTAAAATCAAGAGAGGACTAGTCTTAAAAATGCTTAATATGGGGGCTAGGTTCAAAAAAACGAAGAGGACTAGGTTGTGGGCGAATTAATATGGGCACAGCTTCGCCGAGCAACCCATATTCGCGGACTGAAAAAGTTATATACATACATATATATATATATATATATATATATATATATAATATTAAAATATATACATATATATATATATATATATATATATATATATATATACCAGTGTTCAGTTTTAGTTACGGTGCGTAAATAATATACAACTATGATAAACGAGTTTTAGTGGAAGCAAACATTTCTTTCGATAAACTCTTAATATTTACTGTGCATTTTAACCATTGATAAGAAAAGTCTATATTTCAACAATAATTTCAGGACTCTCTCCGACGATCTTCTATTTCTATTGAACCGTTAGCGTTACAAGCATAGCCTTGGTTCTTTCTAGTTGCTTGCCGTAGTGCAGCAGAACCAAATTACTATATCGTTTACGTATATATATAAGCAAGAAACTTGCAGCGATTGTTTAACTGCTGGAATTGCTATTATTGACTGACAATAATGGTATTGTATATGACAATCGCCATGGCGAAGCGTGAAAGCCCGCGAATATGGGTTGCTCGGCGAAGCTGTGCCCATATTAATTCGCCCACAACCTAGTCCTCTTCTTTTTTTGAACCTAACCCCCATATTAAGCATTTTTAAGACTAGTCCTCTCTTGATTTTACAACCTCACCACCACCCATATTACTTTTTCATGCTCCGGAGGAGCATTTTTATTACTTGTCCTGCTGCCATTTTAAAGGATCCCTTTCCAGCAATGCGTCAATGGATACAAGGAGCTTGAACAGTGCCGTAGGTAGAGCAGAAAAGTGATTATATAAATATATAGTACCACTGAATTCTCACCTCCGCCCCAAGCTTTGGCCGCTGCAACCTCTGTTTGTGGGTGGTATAAGGAGAAAACGTTTTCGCCTCGCCAAAGACTTCGACAGTATGCCCATCGTGTTCAACGACACGGATTTACTATATGGGTACCGCCAGAGGGCCGAAAACCGCGTTTTAGGTGGTTTGACCAGTCGTCAGTAGGCCCCATAGACCGTAGTGACCACTGGTCATTTCCATCGGAATCGGCAATATGCCCATTGAAACGAGCGTAGTCGATTTAGTATATATGCCCCCAACCAAAACGCCGAAAACCGCTGTTTTAAGGGGTTTGACCACTGGTCAATAGGCCCCATAGGCTGTAGTGACCAGTGGTCAGTTCCGTCGGTTTCGGAGATATGCCCATTGAAACGAGCGTAGTCGATTTACTATAAATGCCCCCAACCAACACGCAGAAAAGCGCTGTTTTAAAGGGTTTGACCACTGGTCAATAGGCCCCATAGGCTGTTGTGACCAGTGGTGAGTTCCGTCGGTTTCGGAGATATGCCCATTGAAACGAGCGTAGTCGATTTACTATATATGCCCCCGACCAAAACGCCGAAAAACCCCGTTTTAAGGGGTTTGACCACTGGTCGATAGGCCCCATAGACCGTAGTGACCACTGGTCACTTCCCTCGATTTCGGCAATATGCCCATTGAAACGAGCGTAGTCGATTTACTGTAGGTGCCCCCAACCAAAACGCCGAAAAAAGCCGTTTTAAGGGGTTTGACCACTGGTCAATAGGCCCCATAGACCGTAGTGACCACTGGTCATTTCCATCGGAATCGGCAATATGCCCATTGAAACGAGCGTAGTCGATTTACTATATGTGCCCCCAACCAAAACGCCGAAAACCGCTGTTTTAAGGGGTTTGACCACTGGTCAATAGGCCCCATAGGCTGTAGTGACCAGTGGTCAGTTCCGTCGGTTTCGGAGATATGCCCATTGAAACGAGCGTAGTCGATTTACTATAAATGCCCCCAACCAACACGCAGAAAAGCGCTGTTTTAAGGGGTTTGACCACTGGTCAATAGGCCCCATAGGCTGTAGTGACCAGTGGTCACTTCCGTCGGTTTCGGAGATATGCCCATTGAAACGAGCGTAGTCGATTTACTATATATGCCCCCGACCAAAACGCCGAAAAACCCCGTTTTAAGGGGTTTGACCACTGGTCAATAGGCCCCATAGACCGTAGTGACCACTGGTCACTTCCCTCGATTTCGGCAATATGCCCATTGAAACGAGCGTAGTCGATATACTATATATGCCCCGAACCAAAACGCCGAAAAATGCTGTTTGAGTTTTCCCTACTTTGACCCTGGGCGAGGAACCACGGGAGCCATGCTGACCAGTGGCCACTTCGGGCGGTATCGGCAGTATGCTCATCGTTTTCAGCGACCCCGATTTATTATATATGCGTACCACCCCAAGGCCGAAAAACGCCATTTTTAGTGACTTTTAGGCCATTTCTAGTAAAAGTGGGACTTAGAAACTTTTCGCCAAAACAGGTGAAAAAATGCAAAGTTTGGGCCCATCTCCTGAAAGCTCCAGAGCGAAATTAAAAAAATCCCCCTCGTTACATTCCGCGCATAGTCCGAAATATTCAAATAAAACAAACCAAACCGATCTAGCTGCTAACCTGTGAAAAAAAGTCGATCACAACCGAAGTGCGAAAATAGCGAAAGCCCGACTTTGGCGTTGGCACAGAGCCAAAATTGGCCGAGTGCCAAAATGACCTTCGTTTGGTAGCGTGGGGGGATACTGTCTACCAACATAGTAGCATTGGACCAAAATGCCCACATTGTTCCAACACTTCGCTAGAAAATGCACTTCCAATAAGCGTTATTAACCGAGAAAAAAAAACAACCGCACGGTAACTCTCGCCTAGTGCAAAATTTCGAAGTTCCAAATTTTAACCAAAAGTATGGTGGTACTTGTAGTACTACTCGAGTACTTTACGATGGTAACATTTGTACCCCTCCCAGACCTCTAATTAGCTGGCACCAGGCCAACACTGTCTCCAGGGGGCCGCGCAGACGCCTTTATACCCATATTATGTAGGGGCGCTATCGCGCCCCTACATAATAAGGTCAGATCGGCTACAATT
>JASAND010019799.1:0-13621 GCA_030248195.1 Trissonchulus latispiculum | reverse complement strand
CTTACTCCTTGCCCCTGGCGGCGGGCTAGGCTAGTCAAGTATTGACTTGTTTCTGCTTTATTGGAAGAAGACGGGGAAATGTTATTGGAGGAGAAGGATATTATGTTGAAATCGATGAAAGTAAGTAAGCTGGTAAGCTGGTAAGCTTAAAGTATAACAGTGGCCTCCTTTGACCTACAAAATGGGTTATGATTGGAACTTGGTTATAGTGCCAGAAAAATAGCGTTTATGTTCTGGAAGAGCGTGACAAGAACACGTATTTAGCTGTTTTAGGAAACACGGTCTGGCTCAAACCTCTATGGTAATTGACTGTTGAAATTGGTATCAACTAGATAGCTTGAATCAACAGGGAATGCATAACGGTCACAAAACCGTTAACCATAGTCACGCGTTTGTTAATCCGGTTGATCCCACAGCTCATACTCAAGGAATTCAGTTTCAGTCTAAGATAAGGAGGGACCACTGTCAAAGGGTTGGTCGCATGAGTCACCTAAATTTTGAAGATTATCTAATAGAATATATGTGGCGTTCTATGTTTGATAATTTTATTGCTTTGCTAATTGATATTGTTTCTGCTGCTCATTACTTTAATTCATAAATGTATGGATTTATTGCTTGCATTTAGTATTGTTTATTGCTTTGATCTGTTGTAATGATGCTTTGGAATTCAATAGTTTCTAAACTTCTTATGTGAACAGCATGGGACATGGGTTCACCATGAAAAAATGATTGGGTACAGATTTTTTGCTTGCTTCATATGTTGCCCTTATCAAGTGTGTTTTTGAGTTGTTTCTCTGTCCGCTTTTCCGCAAGTAACAAGCTGTTAGCTGTTTGCAATTTGAGTATTGGGCGAAAACGAGGACACTGTTGCAGACTGAGACAATTTTCTTCAGATAATCTTTTATTATTGATTTTCGATGGGGTGTATGTTTGAAAACTGATCAAAAGAATTAATTTGGTGCCAGTTTTGGTAAACTACATTTGATTTATGTCATTGTGTAACGAATTTAAATAGCAGCAAGCCCCATTATTACGGGTAAATTAGAAAAACGTTGAACAGCCATTAACCTAATGTTGGTCCATTTGTAGACCAAGGTACAACAAAGAAAATATTCCCTTCATTAAGAGCGCTTGATTGGTGTAATATTTGCCTTGTTTTGAGAAATTTGAAAAATGGTCATGATTTAGCATGTGGGTGTCAAACAGACTGATAGATATACCAGTCTACTTTGAAGATAACCTCGGTATGTATTAAGCATAGGAGAATAAAAAGTCAATTTTCATCGTCGAATTGGGTACCAATCGACAGTTATTGGAACGAGGAACACGGGGATGAAACTTCGCACAGATACCAATCTGGACAGGTACAAGTTTTGCTCAGTAATTTGCAAAGTGCTTGCTCAGCCTTGTAAACACTGTCATTTGACATTAAGTACTCGTGCTATAAAGGACTCGTTTGACAGTTTAAGATTATACCATTAGCAAAAGATAGCCCTTACCCTATGCCTAATCCTATTCTATTCTTGACTGTCCATACGAACTCCCACTCTACTTGTGGATTTGAGCCTTCCTGTATGCGAACACCCAACTCGCAGCCAGTTGGTATTTCGTCAATATAGTAGTCGCAGCAGCTGTATTTGTAATTGGGATCTGGCTGAGTCACGTTAATGAAGACAGCACGAAGCCAAATAAAATGTGGTTCTGTTAAATAAGTGCAAGCATCAAAATAGTAACCATTTATATGAGCATGGAATCGTAAAATTACATAAAACAATATATCTTTAAGGATCGCATCACCAACTGGATTCTGATCTAAAATCTGTTTCTAATTCTAACATTTCCCCCCATAGTGCGATACCTCAGTGGCTCTCCCGATAAGGGGAACACTAGCCTAATTTTTGTTCTGAGTCCTCGGACTGGTGTTAAATAATTGAAAATGTAATTAGCCGGTACGTAGGCAAGGCTACTGCCGGAGCAGAAGCTACCGCAATGCTTTAGTTGCATCATGGGCGCCGTTGGCTCCACCCTAAGTGGTTTTCCCCAAGGTCGGTTAACTCCTTGAAAGTCTATCTATTGAAACGAATTTGCTCTATCTAAGTGAGCTAGCTAACTGACGATGAAGACTACAGAAAATAGCAAAACGGTAAATTTTATCAAACCCTGATTAGGTTTAGTTACTTAGCGGTCCTTGGATTCATGATATTAATACGGAGATATAGGTTTTAGTTCGTCATCGATACGGTGCTTCAAATTTGACGATATTAAGTAAATTTGATGTTGTGAATTACATTAATACATTTATTACTTACACTAAATACGTTCGTAATTTGACGATATTACGTAGGTTTTTATTTTCCACTTTACATAAATTAACATTTTAAAAGTCTGCACAAAATTATTGGTGCTATTGGTATGATTTTTATTAAACATAATTGTCTTTACCAAAAGGACGTCCCAAAGGAGGGCCGCACGGCAAAGTAAAGTTGGTAGATACTGTGTAGTAAAATTTGTCCGATTCAACAGTTTCCATTCCCACCAATAGTATGATAACAATTTTTCCAGGATGAAAGCTCCACTCGCTATAGAGATCCATTCGAACAGCGTGACACAATAGTTTTCAGATGTAAATTTAACTAGAAATTACAGCCACATTTGCAGTCTGATAAGTTGAATATATATATTGTTAGTGTTAAATGAATCGAAAAGAACAACCACTCTTCCCAAAGATTAAAGAAACCGTTTTACACATCATAAGTTAGATATGTAGTTTAGCTATACAACAAGTAGTTTAGCTATTCAACAACACCGCTCCTGTTTAAGCTCAACACAAGTAGGCCCCAAAAAGGTGCCGTATTCCTGCGTAGACCTGTTGTTATTATACTGCGAAAATTCCCTGCGAAATAGTCTTCGTTCCCTACTTCCATTCAAAGTTTAGAAGCTCCAAGTTGATGTTCCAACTTCACTAAGTTATACGCACGCTGCACGCTGGGAGGCCGATCCCTAATCTAAGTTACTGAAGCATACAGATTCCTGTATGCCTGTGTACAGCAGACGTCTATTCGTTTATTGTACAAAAAGGTTACGCATAAGGTAAAAATATAAAAAACAAGTTCAAAAGCATTTTAGGAACAATTTATCAGAATTTCATAGTGATAATATTATTCAACAAAAGTACTTATTACGATACAAATTAGTTTTCAAAATGTACACTTTATCCAAAAGGTTAACACCAATAGTCATAATATACTCAGTTCTTACATATTTTTGTATATTCCTTGCTTTTTTGTTAATATTAATTCCTAGTTAATATCATGACTGGGTTTTGTATACTATTTCTTGGCCCTATCAGGGTGCGGAAGACACTTAAAAATATGCTGATTTTGAGAAAGGCTAGAGACAAAAAAATTGTTTCTTGCCAGAAGTGGGAATCGAACCAACACTTTTGACTTCAGCGTGAAAGTGCATCGTCTGAACCACTCGAAGCTTTATGCCGAAACATACTTAAAAATTCAACAAGAGTTAGCAAGTGTTGGCTCAAATCTTTTGTATAAACGAGCTCTAATTTCATAGTTTAGTTAAATTATCTAGTTCTTAATTAGCAGTTTCTTCATAATTTGGAACATTTTTGGTTATTCGTTATACAATGTATATGCTTTATCACCTGCATATGCATGAAAAGCAGGCTTCTGGATTGATTTTCTGTTGATTGACAGGCCGGAAGTTAGGCCAAAAACCTTTGCAACAAATTCTTGTTGCCTTCATTTTTACGAATTTGTGTCTTTGAAGTGGGCTGTACTTTTTGCTGTGCAGCCCACTTCAATACTATATCTAGCATGATTTCATATACTGTGGCCGAAAGGCCCAAAATTGCTTTTTTGCCAACTTTTGTTAAATTCGCTTATGCTGATGCCAAAAATGGTACTTTTGGATCACTGCTGGAGACATTCTAATCATGGGGAAATTGGAAATTGGAATGATGCTGCAAAATCTTGGATCAAAGCAGCCAATTTAAAAGTAGTGTGATATAATTTTCATTAAAGCTTAACTATTTAGGAGCCCCCTAGGATAATTTAAGTTAATTATTAATTAATTTTATGGTTTGAACTGATGAATCAGCATGAAACGGAATGAAATCATGACTATTTAGGGAAATTCTGAATTTGGGAGGACCTTTTCTGGGGAGTCCGACCTTCTAAGCCCCGTCTAGGGGATTTTGGACTTAGCCCAAATCTGGGCTAAATAGTTCTGATTAACAGATCAAATATTGAAAATGTGAGTCATTACACTTGCTAATGTTGACACAAAATTTGGTCTTTTCTCGATAAAATATCCTGTTTGTTTTTTGTCAAGAAATTAGTTCCAACCAATGATCGCCAACTGATTTGCATAAACCATTCGAATTACAGTAAAATTTTGCTTTTTCCATTGGAGATTAGCTCCGAAATTTTGAAAACTAGTTCTAAAATTCTTTTAACTCCAAAATGCCTAGATTTTTCATTTCAAAAATAGTAAATTCTCCAGTAAGATTTTGAGTCGAAATTTCACCAAAAAGCGCGCTGGATTTCCTAGCAATTCTCCCGAGCGATTTTATAAAAATATCCCAAATTTCTCTGTTGATCTCTGTACAGAGATCTTGTATACCAAATAGCCCATTGAGCCTGCTGAATTAGCAGGTTCAAATGGGCCAGAAGTTTTGGATTTTTTTCGGATTACCAACCGCAGAAGTTTTTCTTGTGAGGTCAAATTTCTTTGGGAGAATTGCCGAAAGGACTCTGACACAACTTTGACCAATTTGTCAATTTTCAGCCAGAAAGATCTAATACGCGCACATTCAACAAATGTGTGAATTAGATCTTCTGAGACAAAAATCTGCAAAGTTTGCTCGCAAAATTGACAATTTTCTGGCATTTAACGGTTCATTTGATGCAGTTATCTTCACATGGATATCCAAAGCTGTGCTGTCGACAAATTTTGTTTTCATTGACCCCCAAATGTATTCCCAGTCGGTTCCGGAAAATATATGGGAATTTTTCAGTCCAATAAATTGTTCTTGAAGTTGCTTTTTTCGAAAACTTTTTCAAAGTTATAGCCTCATAAAGCTGTTTTGTTTTCACAGCTTCTGATGAACTTTGAACACCTTCTATCGAAATAGTGTTCGGGTTCACTTCTAGATTCAAGGTTAAGGTTGCTTTTCTGATTTCGATATAAAATTTTGGAACTCTTGCGGAATTTAAAGTGCTTATGCTTTTGTTTTCTACCTGACTATAAAAATAGTAAAAAATGGGGTGCCACGCTTGAGTGACACCAATTTTTCGTCCAATTAAAATAGCAAGTCTTTGACTCAAAATTCGATAATCAATGTTCGGAAAAGCTATTCCTCCCTTGTCTTTAGGGAGACTTGCGTAATCCGTATTAAGGATGATTCTATTCGTGACCGGAAACCAAACATAAATTTCCATCTTTTTTAACGTTTCTATGACACTTCTGGAGGGACTGACAAACCAGGTGGTGTACCAGAGCTCCGATAGGTAATCGGTCATTAGACTAGTAACCCGAGCGTAGGCTGAGGACCTCACAGGAGGGGTTTTCGCCTGTAAGGCATTCGATATCTCCTCGAAATTTTCTTGCGTTTTAGTGTTTTCTATTCCATCCTCGTTAATGAAAATTCCGAAAACCTTGACTTTGCTTTTCAGGTACTTTTTGAGTTCAGGGGGAACCTGCTCTCTACGCACCCCACTACACAAAAGAAGGGCTTTTTTCAATTTTCAGCTTCCCTCCAAAAATGTCTTCAAATTTTTGTATTCTCGAAAAATTTGGTTAACAGAGTCAAGGTTTCGCAGGGTGAAATTTGTGTCATCCGCATAGGCGGTTACCTTGTGTTCCCTACCCAGAACGTTTATCCCTTTGATCAAATTGCTTTTCCGAACATGATTCAGGAAAGTTTCGCTACAAAGGGGGGGACAAAGGGCAACCTTGCCTGATCCCCCTTTCAAGCTTGAACGGCAGAGACATGTAACCATTGACCAAAAGTGAACTTTGAACATGATCTTTCTTGTAAATTGCGCTTATCCAGCGCCTCATTTTTGGACCGAAGCCAAATTTTTATAGGACCATTCTTAGAAAATCCCACTCGATTAGATCAAATGCAGACATTTGATCCACCGAGAGGAAGATGCAAGGTTTTACCTTGCTTTTTGCATAGTCCAAAGTTCTTAAAAGACTCAAAATTCCGTCTCTGATGTCTCTGCCGTACACTGCGCAAGTTTGATCAAATTTTACCAAATTTGACATAACTTTTGATATTCGATTTGTCAGAACTTTAGCGAAAATTTTGTAGTCCTGACGTTCAGCATGCTGAGTGGACGCCAATTTTTCCTTTCTGCTCGATCTCCTTTTCCTTTGTACAAAAGGGAGATAACTCCCATGTACATATCTTCCGGCAATTTCTCGGTTTACAAAATCGAATTGAAAATTTTTGCAAGCCAAGGTGCGCATAGCTCGATACAAGAAAGATAAAATTCGATGGAAAGTCCATCTTTTCCAGGGACTTTTTGTAACGAAAATTGTTTAATCGCTTTTTCCACCTCCTCAGCTGAAATTTCTTGATCTAGTTCCTGTTTAAGCTCGTCTGCTACTGTAGTAACTTCGGGGCTTTGTAAAAATTCAACGGTTTTCACTGGATCTATGCCAGCACTACTGAACAACTTTTCATATTGTGCTCTCATTTCCGCAATAATTTTCGAATTTCCAAAAACTTCTGCTCCTGACTCAGTTTTGAGTGAATAGAAATACCTCTTTTCGCCTTCTTTCTTCTCAATTTTCTTTGCATTCAAAATTGAAATAGTATCTAATAACTGTTCAGATCAATGTGCCCTCTTTAATGTTTGCTCAATTTTCTGCAAGTTCCATTTCTCTCAAACTCGCCTTCAAGTTTCTTTCTCGAATTTGTTCGTTTCTTGTTTGTGCATTCTTGAGCTGATTTTCAAGAATTTGTTTTTCACTTCTTTTTCTTTGAGCGATTCGCCTGCTACGAAATTTGAACAAATTTCTTGCTTCGGTTTTGAACCAAAGCCAACCTTTTAAAAGTTCATCTGAATTTTCTGTACTCTCTGAGAACATTTCAGCATCATAGCGCAAATTTGCATAATCTTCGGAAAAATAGAAATCTGAAAAGACCCTCGTGTTCATTTTCCAGTATGAAGGTCCTCGAGGCTGAAAAAGTAAAGAATCTACAAATTTCACATACAAAGCACAATGATCTGAAAATGAAACAGGAATATACTCAATTGACGTAAATGCTCCCAAATGTCTTTTTGCTACATATACCCGATCCAACCGGCTTCGGCAAGCCTTGTTCACACTTTTGCAACTAAAAGCTTTTCTTTTTGGATATTTTTCTCTGAAAATATCCACAAATTTGAATTTGTTTTGAATCAATTTGAACTGCTCGCGCCCTTTCGTAGCATGTGCGAGCACGTCATGAGGGTTAGCTCTTGAGTCCCTATCAAGTTCCATATAATAAACAAAGTTGAAATCCCCCGCCAATAGCAAAACAGCGTTATCGGAAACTTTTGTGTTCAAATTTTCTAACAGTGTGCGAAAAAACTCTGGTCTCGTTTCTACCCCCATCAGAAAAAAGGAGGTTCTCAAATTTTTTTCATGCGTTTGCATCCAGGACTTTGACTTGTACGTGACTACGTTGCGGATCCTTTCCTTCAGCAGGTACTTCAGCAGACATGATATGTTTATAATATGTATATATGTATCTCAGCCATCAAATTTGTAGCATATAAGCGGGGTGTTCTGGAGGGGGGTCCTCCTGGCTTTTCTGATAAACTTAGACTGAAAATTCTGTGTATGAAACAGCCAATATACACAATATGGGTATCAACGAATGCTGACGACAAGAACAAGTTCGTCCTTAGTTTCAGCCCAGACAACGCGCACACTTTTCGGTACACCCGGACTCCAGAACCCTCAGAACTTCCCGCAAACACTTAAAACTAGGCAGTAGAGGATCAAATCTCCTGAAAAAAATTTCAGAAACCCCAGAACCCCAAGAACCCCCATCAAAAATTTGAAACTAAGTATATGTAGTCACGGATCAAATCTCTTCGAAAAGTTAAGAACCCCCAAGAACCCCCAGAACCCCCATCAAAAAATGAAACTAAACATAGTTATAGATCAAATCTCTACAAAAAATTAAGAACCCCCAGAACCAGACATGTGCAGGAGGGGAAGTTCTGGGGGGGTGAAGGGCGGCCGACGGCCGCCGAAAAACCGGATTTTTCCGGTTTTTTTACCGGAAAAATCCGGATTCTGGGGGGGGGTGAGGGACCCCTCTGGGGGGGTGAGCTCAGGTCTGGGGGGGTGAACACCACCCCCAAACCCCCCAAGCACACGTATGCCCAGAACCCCAAGAACCCCCATGAAAATAAAAGCTTCAAGAAAATCAAGTGGTAGAGCAGAACGCATCAAAAAGTGACTTTTATCTTGACATGGGCCGGCATTAATAAGAAAAACTGTTCTCCCCCAATTTCGGCTTTAACTATCCCCTTTACTTTCATACACCAATTTGAAAACTCCCGACATTCTATGACAAAAATGACCAAAATACAAACTCCACCACCCTTGTTAGTATTATAGTACGAATGGAAGATTTTAAAATTAGGGCTCATTATTCTTTCGAAATAAGAATTTTCTTTAACAAAATTAGTTTCTTGCATAAACACTATCTCAGAATTTTTAACTTGATGAAAAAGTTGTTCTATTTTTGGTTTTTGTTCAGTCCATTCGTATTAATACTAACAAGGGTAATCGAAGCCATTGAAGCCCAAAAATACAAAAATACAGTCCCGGCCAGAAATAGTGTCTTCGCACTTCGCGAATGCGAATGCCCTTCGCTTCTTCGCGAAGCTGCGAATGGATAACTTTTGCGAAGGCTGGCCTCAGTGACCCTTCGCATTCATTCGCGAGCACCCGCTGGGGTCAGTCATTAACATTGCTGTAATTTCTCCAGGCTTGTTTATGTGCGCACTAAGTCTTCATTTCCATCACTATATCACTATAACAGGTGTGTTTATGTTTAATACAAAACTGCAAAGGTATGCATATTATATAGTTTAGTACATAGCTTCAAAGAAGTGCATATATACTACGTTGGAATGAGTAGAGAAACGCAGGAACGCCCAGGCTTAAGGAAAGCTAAGCTACGGAATAACTTCAGCTGTTTACAACTTGTGCGTATCACTTTCCTCACAGCAGGAAAGTGGAATTGCAAAATCCTTCGCGAAGGCTTGTCTGAGAGGTCATTCGCGCCTTCGCGAAGGAATCTTTTCCAATTAGCCTTCGAATGTCTTCGCGAATTTGCGAATTTTCGCGAAAAAAGGGCCACTATTCCTGACCGGGACTGTACAATAACACATCTCATTTCTGTCTCTTTTCTTCATTTCCATTGGCCGTGGGGGTGAGAGGTCTCTTTGAACCTCCAGCAGGAGCTTCAAAGGGCTGCAGGTTTGCAGCTTCTTCCTGGAATCGGGGCAGTTCCAACATCTTCGTCCTTAGCATAGTCAACATATCCCCCAGGACGTTGAGACCGACCCATCGCTTGGGATTCTGGTTCTTGGGGTCCATTAGGGGGAGCCCACAACTCCAGAACTGGTCATGTGGGTTAACTTCCACCAGCCGGAACCCATCACTCTTCAGCAGCGCCGCCCTTATCCCAGTGTTCTGGTCGAATTTCGCCGTAATCCCGCACCACATCGCATGGTACCGCTCCGAGGACTCCCATTGATTGGCCAGTTCCGCTTTCCCCCTAATCTGGTCCCCAATGGATTTAGCGTGGGCAGGGCACTTCACCGCCAAGATTTTCGCCATCGCCGCCTCGTTTCGAAAAAGTTTCGCTTTGCGCCAAAAGTAGTAATGTTTCGAGGAAAGGAAGGTTTCCCCATCCAAGGTAAAGGAGCCCTCGTGATGGTTGCTGTAGGGGAACCTTACGGTGAAGAATGGGAGCACATTCCCGCTGTAGGTTTCTCCGTACAGTTTCCGCTTTGTCTCCATTAGGGCTTCCCAATCCACTACCTGGGGCCTATTTCATAAAACTACATTAGTTACATTACATTTCCTACATTAAAATGTAGCTACATTACATTTGCTACATTTTTGGGTTTCATAAAACAAATGTACCTTTTACAATGTAATGTAGCTACATTACATTTGGGAAATCCCTTTTGACGTCATTTTATCACGTTTTACATTTGTGTGGCTACAATGTAACTACATTGCAGCTACAATGTAATTACATTGTAACTACATTGTAGCTACATTGTAATTACACTGGAACTACATTTTATTGTTCACAACGGCTACATTACGTGGACTTAATGGATTATTTACAACAGCTGCATATTTTGAATTAAATAATATAGGTATTAGTTAGTTTAGCTTAATTAGCTTAATTACGTAGATAAAATTAATAAATACGTAATAATAAAAGCATCTAACTTTGAAAATTTACTAATTTTTAGAGAGACTGAGGCAGTTCAGATTTTCTCTAAAGTGTCATTTTACAAAAAGTAAAACTTTCTAATGCCTTCTGCACAATCTTAAGATTCATTCATAGGTTAAAGAGGCCTTTTATAAAGGATTTTAACGGGAAAAGCCTACTTTTATCGTGGTCTTGACCACAGTCAAAAATGTAGTTACATTTCGACTGAAAATGTAATGTAAAATACCTAAAATACTTTTATGAAACTAAGGTAATGTAACTACAATGTAGTTACATTTCCAGCCTATTCAAAACACTATGGGAACTACTACATTGTAATGTAACTTACATTGTAATGTATAAAATACAATGTAATTACATTACATTGTAAGAATGTATATGAAACCGGATTTCAACTACATTGTTACATTGTAGCTACAATGTAACAAATGTAATGTATATGAAATAGGCCCCTGGGCTCCGTCCTGGGACATTCCAGCCTGGTTTTCCGCATCTTCGCCGGTTTCCATGGGTGGGTTCTTTTCCGAGTCATTCTCCGAGTGTCCGCCGCTCGCCGTGTCACCGCCTGAGAGCCGCCTGGTCGAATCGGCTCTACCCAGGTTTTCCATGGTCTGTTCATCGGTCGCCGTATCGCCCGTTGCCTCCACCTCGACATCTTCGCCATAGGCCCTAGGAGGATGAGGATGCCTGACCACCGTCGTCCCAGCGGGGGATTTGAGTTGACCTGGGGTCTTGGAATTGCCTCTTCATTTTCGCATTCCCTCTGATAGTGGCCAGGCCCAAAACACCGCTAACACCGTTTTCCCCACCCAGGATACCAAATTTGGGCCCGCTGGGGTTCTGCACCACCTTCTGGTATATAGACAGCATAACCGGGAACCGCCTGGGAGGATCCCGCCCTGACAAGAACCGACGTTCCCCCATCCCGGATAGGGTCCGTCTCCCAGATGGGGTCTTATAGTGAGTCCACCTGAACGGGGCCATAGGTTCCAAACCCAAATTCTGGAGCCACCGCGCAACGTGGGCTTCTGAGTCCGAAATTGGGATATTGTACAGATAAACCGTCAACACCTGATAGACCAGCCTTTCCTCCGCCCTGGGTATTTTCAAAGACACCAGGATTTGACCCATCTTCACTCCGGATTCCTTCATCCTGTCCCTTTGAGCCTTGTCCTGGTAGGCCAATTTGAGGTGAAACTGTCCCGCCCTCCGGACAAATTGGGGCAAATCCTCTACCACATTTCCGTCCATCAAAAGTTCTACCAAAGTGGGCGTTTTTTCCGAACAGAATTCATCAGGGATTGTGACGTACCCCGTTTTTTGCAAAAGTTCCAGTTTAGAATTTTCACTCTGTCAAATCTGCACCTGGGCCCACCTAATCCTCCAAGGGTCCCCCATCTCGCCCACCTAGGAAAATGGCCTGTGGCATTTATAATCCAACAGACCCTTCAAATTCCTGTTTGTAATATTACCAAATCTGGTGATGTTACAAAAAGAAATTTCAAAAAAGAAGCAATCAGCGGCTGTATGAGAAGCCAACTGAAAGCTTTAAATGGCATAGTTTCTACTTTTTTCTTAGAGCTGTACACCAAAAAAGAAGTCCCAGCAGCGGGAATTTTACTGTGTGTACAGCATTGCTCCAACTTACTGTACACCAAAAAGTAGGCCTCCCAGCCATGGCTAGTGTTGTCATCCGGGCCTGTTTCGGGCTCGGGCCCCGGGCGCATATTTCTAATCTGTGTAACTGGAATACGCATTCTAAAATGTGTAGCGTAAATACGCAAGCGATTAGAAAGTGTGTACTTGGAATACGCAGCATACTTTCTAGTGTTTCACTATATGCTAAATATTATTGGCTCATATTAATACGTTATATGCCCCATTGCGTTTGGTATTATATGCTGCATATAAATACGTTATGAACCTTCTAGTGGAGAAATACAAAAATATAACCGAACGGCAGTGTCAATTGGCAAAGGGTTAGTGTAATGACAATGCCGCTAATTTAAAAATACTTATTTTGGTTAAATACTATATGAATGCATTCGAACACATTTAAACATAAGAAATCAACAAAAAAGTTAGAAAAATTCTAAAATTTTTCTTAGTTTAAATTTCTGTGTTTTCATGGGAAACCAACGTTACTCAGAAGTATTCTAGTTCTGATTTTGCAGAAACTGTATTTAGGGGTTGTCTGTCTACCCCGCCAAACACGAACCTGAAGTTCATTTTTCAAGTCAGCTCTTGGTTAGCTGAGCATAAACTAAAAAGGTTCTAAGTTTTAGATGTAATCTGTAAGGTAGTAAGAAAGTTAAAAACGCACATCATAGTCTTATATTCTGCGGTGGTCGTCGAAACCAGATATGCAACACCTTCAGCAGATTTTATTTTTTAAGTTTTAAAGTTTTTGAAAAATTCAAAATACTCCAAAGCTTTTCACCAATCAATCTAAATATTTTGGAATGCAATCATTCAGAATTTGGGCTAATTTGTCAAACTTTGAGAAAAGTAATTTTGATAAAGATACAAAGTTATAGTTTACTTAAAAATTTGGGAAAGGGGTAGGCTGATATAGCTTTTTTACATTTAGCCCAAATTTTAAATGAATGCATTCTAAAACATTTGGATTGATTGGTGAAAATTTTTGAATTTTTTGAATTTTTGAAAAACTTAAGATGTATTGGCTGAAAGCTGAAAGTTTAGCATGTGGTTTTGACAACCGCAGACGACTATACTAATAATACTAATACAGATTTTAAAGTTTTGCTACCTTTTGTAATGTTGCTTTCTTTTTTAAAATGTGTTCCAATGCATTCATATGGGATTGATTTAACCAAAATAAGTATTTTTCTAAAAAATTAGCATCATTATGCTAAGCACCCTTTGCCAATAAGCACTGCCGTGCCGTTACTTTTTGAAATTTCTCCACTAGAAGGTTCATAGCGTATTTATATGCAGCATATAATACCAAACACAATGGGTATATAATGTATTTATATGAGCCAACAATATCATATAATGAAACACTAGAAAGTATGCTGCGTATTCCAAGTACACACTTTCTAATCGCTTGCGTATTTACGCTACACATTTTAGAATGCGTATTCCAGTTAG
>JASAND010019798.1:0-87785 GCA_030248195.1 Trissonchulus latispiculum | reverse complement strand
TAAATCGGGATAATTCCCGACACTCCCGCCAAGAGTCAACGGGACGGTCCTTCATAAGGCGGTGTGGAGGCACGCTGATGCAGATATGGGGGATTCTTCATGGTTGGTCGTCTATCAATCGGATAGATTTTATCCGCAACCGAAAACGACACCCTCTCCAAAAGAGGGGAAGCATTGATCCATTGTCTGATCATTTGCCAAGTCCCATTAGGTGACAAGTGGAAGCCATCTTTATCAACCTGCTGTGGGATCCACTTCCTTTCAACAACCGGAAACAAATGGTGCACCAATAGTATACCAGTTCAATTAGCCCAATCCCCGTACGCTCCACTACATGATCCACGAAGACCGTCATTAAATTGGGAAACGTTTCGAGCCCCAGGCAACGGCATGGGGGCCACAAAGCAAAACCGATGGGAAAGGGCGAAGACGTTGTAGTTTACGAATCAGACGGCGAAGATCGTGACACTCATCGGCCCAACTAGTAGGAGATTTAGCAACATTGACACCTCCGCTTATTACCACAATGCCATACTGCTCAGGGGATTCTTGTCTATGTAACCGCTCGAAAGTCAGAAAACGTTCCTCCTGAAAGAACGCGAGGGAAGCCTCCTTCAATATGTTTGATGTAGCGTGGAACTGAATCAGATATCAGCAGCACCGTTCTATGAAAGGACCACGCGTCAGGATCAATTATACGATACTGCAGCAAATTGTCCACGAGCCATCTGGGGAGGGGCAAACCAAGGGCAAGTTCTGACAAAAGACGACCGCAAAAGGTTTTGACCACGATGTTCTCCCTCCGGTGTCTGTCGGGCAAAAGATAGACCAGAGCCGCAGGACCAAACATTTTCCTTTCTGCCGGAAAGGACAATGAACACAGGTGACAACCTAGTTCTTGAAGCCAGATCCTCCAACGTTCGATCCCAAGCAGTCCTCAAAGGACTGTTTGGGCGATTAAGCTGATCAATAATAATCGCCATATAGAGCTCATAAAAGTTTAATCATCTACCACATAGCTGAAATGTGACACTTTTGGCTTATCAGGCCGATAGAACAAATCAGCACCTTCACAACCCGATCTAACAAAGTCCCAAGGCGGCCTGAAGGCCTCCTAACTTTACAAAAAAGCGTAACACGAAGCATCCAACGGATATGTTCAACCGATGGTAGGAAACCGAATTAGCAACGTTCTCACCGATCACAAGTTTGGGATCATGAGCATAGAATCTGGAGAGGGGATGGGTGGAACAAACATAAACAATAGAAGGATCATTAGGATCAATTGAAGAATCCAAATTTTGAGCAGCCATTATCATAAAATAATATGTAAAATAACCTGAAAATTATATAATTGCACACGTCATTGTTATCCTATACTCTCTGAAAACACAAAGTAGCTTACTCACTTCCTCAAAGGAAGGAGTTGAAAAAAAATTAAGATTTCTTCTGAACATTGGCGGTATAGGATTGCCATTTTCTGCGAGCTGCAATTGCTGCTTGCTCGAACTTGTTTTCTCTTATGAGGTAGTGTAGCATCTGCAGTTCCCTTCAAAGAGTCTGGCGCTTCCTCACCATATTCCAGTGGATAGAGTAATTTCAAAGGGCGGCGTAGGAGAGACCCAGTGGATGTGCGGACAGAAGCCGAACGGATGTGCCCATCTGAACTGGAGTGAAGATGTTGAATCACTCCAAGGCGCCATGAAGAACGCGGAGTACCTTCTTTGATATGGACAACGGGCCAATAGAAGGAAGCCAAGAACTCGTGCCGCTGTTGATGTAAAGAAACCCGTTCTCGAAGACTAAGTAGGTTCTCCTTTTTCCATGATCTCCAAAAACCCTGTACAAGGCCTTGTAACCTTTTCCATCGGACCCTAAGGCTATCAGGGGAAGAATGAGGCGCGTACTCCCACGTGGTTCGCATTCAGAACAGTCTATGCCGCCAACTCTCCTCATAGGAGAGAGGAGTTGCATAGGTGACAAAGAGGAGTCTCCCTATATTACTCTCGACATAAGCTAACGGCGAAGTTAGCCGTGAACCCACTATTTCTGAAACTAGTGTTTGAAGTTCGATGAGACTCACAAGCGACCTCAACAGAGTCTTTTCAAAGCATTCTTAACCACGCCCACAAGCCTTTCATGGAAATCCACCCATCCACGGGGCCATCTCTGGGAGAAAAAGCCAATCTATCCCGTGGGAAACGAAATTCTTGCATAGCTTCTGTATTTCTAACATTAGCCCACAATTTCTTAAGAAATTTGGAGGCGGCGTGGAATTGCTTTGCATTGTCGGATACCATCACCAAGGAGGCCCATACAATGCAACGAATCGACGAAGAGCCAACAAAATTGTTCGGTGGCGGTCATATACTCAACCACTTCTAAATGAATCGCCCGGACAACCGCGCACGTAAACAAACAAATCCAAATTTTCTTCGGTATGCATTGTTTCTTTACAAAAAGGGGTCCCAAATAATCAACCCCTGTATACGAAAACGGGGGTCCCTCCTCCAGACGAATCTTCGGAAGGGGAGGAACAGGCGGTAGGTGGTATCCTCCGCCTTGGATGCGACGACAAGTACGGCAGTCACGGAGAACTCGCTTGACAGCAGCTCTGCCATGCACAATCCAGAACTTTTCTCGCACTGAAGCTAGAGTCTGTGCTACTCCAGCGTGCAGCACGTTCTTGTGGAAATTCATCACCAACAAATCAATAAAGTATCCTGATTTTGGTAACAAAACAAGAGACCGCTTCGTTTCAAAGGAGACGTTAGCATTATTCAACCTGCCAAAACATCTGAGCAGTCCCTGGTGATCCTTAAACACCTGTAAATTACGACAAAATCCTTTGGATGAATTAGGTTTATCAATCACAGTATTAGGAAAGCACTGTGATTGAATACGACGGACCCACCAACTAAGTGATCTAGATAGTTCCTGCTGGTTCAAAGGGCCCTCGCGCTGTCCGCGAGACGAGGAGCTTAATCTTGGCTCGACAGTTTGAGATGAATCTAAAAACATAAGCGATAACTCGAAGTAGTTTAGTGAACGAAGAATAGGTAGATTCGTCGATCGGCTTATCAACTATAGCTGGAGGAATAGAAGTAACCAGACCTCTGGTTATAACGAATGATGCACTCTAAGTGGAACACAGTTCCACTGAGGCATCACGGGCCAATGAGACTCCGTGTCACACAACCATACAGGACCTGTCCACCAAGACTGTGATGTCTGTAGAGATTTCACATCACAGCCACGGCTTGGTAAATCGGCGGGATTTTCAGACGAGGGAACATATCGAAAACGTAAACCCTTAATACTACGTAGTTCTCGTAGTCGGTTCTCAACAAATCTAGTGGCCACTTGCTCACGCAACAGCCAATACAGGACACACTGTGAATCCGTCCACAGATAAGTATTTGTGATTGAAATATCGAGATACTTCATCACAAACTGAAGCAGAAAGCGCGAACCAATAACCGCAGCAACCAGTTCCAGCCGCGGAATTGTTAGATGCTGTTTGAGAGGGGCGAGGCGAGTTTTCGCAATTAGTAGATACGAAGAAATTGACCCGAATAGATTTTCAGAACGCAAGTAAATCACAGAAGAACATGCACCAGCTGAAGCGTCACTGAAAACGTGTAGCTCCAGATTCGTACATTGCGTCGTTATAGCACTTGACGAGGAACTGCAATCGTTGATAATAGTGAAAGTTCAGACACAAAGCATCGCCAACTGTCGGCAATAGTTTTGGAAACGGGTTCATCCCAACCCAGGCCTTACCTCCACCCGGTCCTCTTACGAGTAATTTACCGACCACAACGACCGGAGCAAAGAAGCCGCAAGGGTCGAATACTAGTGACAAAGTCTTTAGAATACGACGTTTTGTGATAGTAGAGTCTACATCGATAGGTCGAAAGAGAGGCAACAACAAAGAACGTCTCGCATTGAATCCCACTTGAGACCTAAAACCTTTGGTTCAGCTTCGCGTCCTCGATCGACATGAGGAATGTGACTAGCCGCTAAAACAGAGTTAGTGTACCACTCACGTAGGTTCATAGAAGCGTCTGAAAACAATTTCTTAGCCTCAATGTAATGTTGATGAGCTTCTCCAGGGAAAGCTTCACCAGTGATAACATTATCGACATAAATGTCACGAAGAATACGGCGCGCCAGATCAGACCCGTCTTGCTTCAGATGGTGAGAAATGGTGGCCGAAAGAAGGAAGGGCTGGAAATTACACCAAAGAGGGTACCCTAGTAAAGCGATAAGCAATAAGGTTGGCCCCAACTGGAGGTTCAGACAGATCACGCAACCACAAAATGCGGGTGACGTCCCGTTCTGTCTACATTGCAAGCCAACCTGCAAAAAATCACCTTTTCAATGTCACTGACTAAAGCGACTTCCATGGATACAGAAACCTTAGAAGTAACCCACACAAATCCTCTAAAAATACTGGTCCTCTGTGAAGACAATCATTGAGACTGTTCATATCCTTGCGGGCCTTGGAGGAAGCATCGAATACAATACGTAATTTGGTAGTTGGTTTGTCAGGGCTGAATACACTATGGTGCGGCATATAGTAAAGGTTGTTCCCTGAAGGAACAACAGGAGCTTCTTCAATTATTCCCTGTTCCAACTGATTCTGGATTACCGAATTATATGCCTCAGAAGTTGCAGTCGAATCAATCAGACGACGATGCAATGACTTCAGCCGACCATACGCTAAGCCATAGTTATCGGAAAGCTCCATCAACGGCTTCTTCCAAGGCCATTGTACGTAGTAGCGCCCATCAACAAATTGGACAGTGGAGGAAAAAGACTGCAAAGCTTCCTCATCCGCAGTACCCTTATCCTGAATTTTCACGCATGCCGATAACAACCAACTCCCAGTATCGAGATAAGTCAGAGATGGAACTAGCAATAGGACTTAGCTGAGCTAAGTCCAGGAGAAAACATTACCGACACTGTTTCAGGGCCAGATTCATCTGTAGGAACCCACACCAGGTAGCCCTGAATCCCAACTTTGAGTTCCAAAAACCATAGATTAGGACCAGACTGAATACGCTCGGCTCCTATAAAGCTGTAATAGTAGTCCATGCCAATCAAAATGTCAATATTCACAAGTTCAGCACGCTGCACAGGAGGCTCAGCTAACGCCCAAGTAAGACTCACACACCCTGGAGATCCCAAAGGGACCTTCAGTATTGGACAAGTGATTGCAGGCACCACACTAGCGACAATTAGAAGCGTCGATCCATCTCTACATGGAACTGCAAACTCAACCATTTTGTGCTCAGCCGTTTGTGGCTGAGTATTCTGGAAGGTGGATACAGTAAGCCATTCTGACCGCACGAAGGGCAAATTGAGTTCACCGCAATTAACCTCATATAAGAAAGACCGAGACGCTCCACAGTCAAAAAATAAGCGTGAAAGCACACTAACACCACAAGCACAGATCGCGACTAAAGTCAAAGCAGTTTGCATGATTGTCCGATCTGTGGACTGGCTAGAGATACAGCAATCGAAGAAACAGCCGTGTTAGAAGGAACAAAAGGCTCTGATGATGAAGATACACTGGATGCAAACTTAGCTTGTCCCGGATGGGTAGGCTTAGGGGCCCCAAACTTAGAATAGCAAAGACTAGGATGGTGATTCTGGCGCTGACAATATTGACAGCGTTTAGGCCTACGACACTTGCGAGCAAGATGACCTTGACCGAGACATCTGAAACAACGATCACGGAGTTGCGCCCTGCGAGACTCAGAGTCTGTGTAGACGGAACAAGCTTCAGAAGAATGGCCACCATTGCAAAATGCGCAGGTCATCTCCCGACTCGCCTGTGAGACAAGAGCAGGAGGCTGATGCTTGCTTATAACGACTGGCTCCATGAGACCGACGTAGGCCCGCAGGAGCTTGCTCCTCCCCACGGTTGAATCGGACGTTTCCAGAATTTTGACTGCCTCTGTGAGACTGTCTGCAATTCCTAGTTCCTGCTCATATCAGATTTCCCAAGGCGGATACTGCTCACCAGCTTGCAAATGATGCAAACGCTCACCCATGTCCCTAGCTCGCAATTTCTGGTGTAACCATTCTCGCAAGTTTGCTAGTGACCAATCTGGATTCTGGCTTCTCTTGCGATGTGCCTCAACTTTCAGAAATCGCGGCAACTTAGACAAAATAATGGAATACAGAATCATATCCTGACCTGGATTAGGCGATTCCAGGCTGCGTAGATGGCGTTCGAGGCCATCATGCACCGACAACAATGATGAAATATCTCCGCTAGCAGTAGGAAGCGACAAGAGCGCGTCAATATGGGCATAAATTATCCCTTGTTTATCCCCATAACGTTCGTCGAGAGTTTTGACCACTTCCAGCATAGTTGGCCGAGGTCACTCGATAGCCCTCAATCAACCGAAAGGCTTCCCCTTTCAAGAGCCCACGAAGATAATTCAGTTTATCTATTTCGGCGAGGTCGGATCTATCGTCAATAGCAGCCTTAAAAGCATCCCAAAATTCTTGCCAACGAATGGGATCCCCCTCAAAAGGACGAATCTCTAATTTGGGAAGCTTCACCTTAGCCGGTCCTCTTGAACCATTCCCCTAAACTACCAGTACCACCGACTTCGGGGACATGTTGTGTCTGGCCAATCTGGGCATCTGCAATAGCAGCCATGACAGAATCATTGAACTGCCGTGACTGTGCAAGTTCTTGCTCAATATCCTCTTCCAAATGCAAAGATTGGAGGACTTCAAGATCAATAGCCTCCAATTTTTGAAGGTAAGATTGCAGCAAAACAGATTTGCGCTGCAATTGTTCCCCGGTGCCAGCCGCCGGGCTCGCCACTAACGACTTGACCTCCTTCATTTCACGGGAGGCACTCATGCAGAAGCCCATGACGTCAACTTTCTTGGCAGACATCACAACAAAGTTCTTGAATTAACCAATCAAATTATTGAATCAAATGGAGTTCCAACTGGCACTACTCCGCCGAAAAAAAGATTAATACTAATAGGTGAATTGAACCTTCACCAGTGTGAAGGAACAAAAGTGAGAAAAAATTAAAAACTAACAGACAAATATGAGCAAAAATAATAAAAGTTAAAAGTTTCGCTCCGAGGACCATGGACGAAAACTAAAAGCCGAGAACCTAATAGACTGTATTCAACAACGAATTTCCAATTGACAATAAAAGTGTAACAAAACAAATTATTTTCAAAACGTCTCAATCAAAACAATATGCAAATTAGGTTTGAGACTGAATTATGCAAATTAGTCTCACACCTAAGAAAACTGTAGCTGGGAATGCTAACAGCAGCAAAAAACCAACGCAAGCAATTTTAAATCGGGATAATTCCCGACACTGATTGACTAAAAACAGATAAACTATTTACCAAGTTTAATTTGCAACTTTTTAGCTATAAACAATAATACCATTATTAACAAACCTAAACCTCGTGCCCAACTAAACGTGTTGAAAAATTATTAAGCATATAAAAGCTGATATTAAAAAAGTTGTTAATACTGGTCTACATAATTTTATTTTATTCATTATACTTTCAAGTTACTATTAAAAACACGAACAGATTGATTCCCTTACATTGAGATTTTAAAGATATTGAGGAACTCAGACCAGCTAATGCCATGTCACCGTAAAGTAAATGTGGTGGAATCCCTTGTCCACATTGCCATTTTAATATTGTTTTGCAGGATGTGTTAACTGGTTGGCAAATAGACATTGGAAGGTGGAGAGAGTAAAGGAGAGACGGGATATTCCCGTTTGCGATTGCTTCGATTGCTTTACTTCTCTGCTGAGGGACCCGATATATTGGCGCGCGATCCGACGAGAAAGTTATATATTTGTCGATTTATTTAAGAGTCAAGCACGTAAATTGTCTCAAACCGCCAGCACCCTGATAGATGCCATGGAGAAAGTGATGAGGCTGTAAAAAGATAGCTGCAACAGGGTCTGTAGATGAGAGAAAAGTTCAAACAAATTCTGGTTGGAGTCCAGAAAGAAAAAAGCTTCAATTGTATTTGTAGACCCAGAGTGAAGACTGACCGGGATCACAGTAGCCGTCGAAGCTTAAGCGTGAAATGTCATCCTGTTAAAAAGGTAAGCCTAATAACTATTACGTAATCTTTTCATAGATGTTAGAGAGCTGTCATGCTATCTTTGGAGACCCCATTGAAGATGCATCAAATCAGGCGACCTGAAATCTGATATTCATTGTTTAAATCTTTTCTATCAACGACGTTAGCCGCTTAGACCTTGCAACCTTACAAAATAATCACAACATTAGTAGCAGCAGCAGCAGAACTCATGCAACTAGCAAGAGCAAAAAAGGGCATAGAACTTGATTCGTATTACAATTTGTATCCTTGGATAATGCTTGTAGTCACCCATATGGTTTTTTGCTGCTGTTAGCATTCCCAGCTACAGCTTTCTTAGGTGTGAGACTAGTGTTTGCATGAATTCTGATCTCAGAAGCCTAATTTGCATATTGTTTTTTGATTGAGACGTTTTGGCAAAGACTTGGTTGTTTACACTTTATTGTCAATTAAATTCGTTGTTGAATACAGTCTATTAGGCTCCTACTCGGCTTTAGTTTTCGTCATGGTCCTCGGAGCGAAACTTTTAACTTTTATTAAATTTTTGCTCATATTTGTCTGTTAGTTTTTAATTTTTTCACTTTTGTTCCTTCACACTGGTGAAGGTTCAATTCACCATTGATATTAATCTTTTTTTTTCAGCCAGGAGGGTGCCAGTTGGAACTCCATTTGATTCTAATAATTGATTGGTTAATTCAAGAACTTTTGTTGTGATGTCTGCTAAGCAGCGACGTCAAGGGCTTCGCATGAGTGCCTCCCGTGAAATGAAGGGAGGTCAAGTCGTTAGTGGCGAGCCCGGCGGCTGGCACCGGGGAACAATTGCGGCGCAAATCTGTTTTGCTGCAATCTTACCTTCAGAAAGTTGGAGGCTATTGATCTTGAAGTCCTCCAATCTTTGCATTTGGAAGAGGATATTGAGCAAGAACTTGCACAGTCACGGCAGTTCAATGATTCTGTCATGGCTGCTATTGCAGATGCCCAGATTGGCCAGACACAACATGTCCCCGAAGTCGGTGCTACTGGTAGTTTAGGGAATGGTTCAAGAGGGACCGGCTAAGGTGAAGCTTCCCAAATTAGAGATTCCTCCTTTTTGAGGGGGATCCCATTCGTTGGCAAGAATTTTGGGATGCTTTTAAGGCTGCTATTGACGATAGATCCGACCTCGCCGAAATAGATAAACTGAATTATCTTCGTGGAGCTCTTGAAAGGGAAGCCTTTCGGTTGATTGAGGGTACTATCCGAGTGACCTCGGCCAGCTATGCTGAAGTGGTCAAAACTCTCGACGAACGTTATGGGGATAAACAAGGTCTGAAGTTTTGCCCATATTGAGCGCGCTCTTGTCGCTTCCTACTGCTAGCGGAGATATTTCATCATTGTTGTCGGTGCATGATGGCCTCGAACGCCATCTACGCAACCTGGAATCTCTTGGTAAAGGTCAGGATATGATTCTGTATTCCATTATTTTGTCTAAGTTGCCGCGATTTCTGAAAGTTGAGGCACATCGCAAGAGAAATGGGAATCCGGATTGGTCACTATGAAACTTGCGAGAATAGTTTACATCAGGAATTGCGAGCTAGGGACATGGGTGAGCGTTTGCATCATTTGCAAGCTGGTAGGCTTAGCGGCCGCAAATGGCAAATCTGATATGGCAGGAACTAGGAATTCAGACAGTCTCACAGAGGCAGTCAAAATTCTGGAAACGGCCGATTCAACCGTGGGGAGGAGCAAGCTCCTGCGGGCCTACGTCGGTCTCATGGAGACAGTCGTTATAAACGAAGCATCAACCTCTGCTCGCATGCCACACGGGCGAGTCGGGAGATGACCTGCTGCCTTTTGCAATGGTGGCCATTCTTCTGAAGCTTGTTCCGTCTACACAGACTCTGAGTCTCGCAGGGCGCAACTCCGTGATCGTTGTTTCAGATGTCTCGGTCAAAGGTCATCTTGCTCGCAAGTGTCGTAGGGCTAAACGCTGTCAATATTGTCAGCGCCAGAATCACCATCCCTAGTCTTTGCTATTCTAAGTTTGGGGCCTCACCCCCTCATCGGGACAAGCTAAGTTTGCATCCAGTGTATCTTCATCATCAGAGCCTTTTGTTCCTTCTAGCACGGCTGTTTCTTCGATTGCTGTATCTCCTAGCCAGTCCACAGATCGGACAATCATGCAAACTGCTTTGACATTCGTCATGAGCTGTGCTTCTCGTGTTAGTGTGCAAGCACGCTTATTTTTTGACACTGGAGCGTCTCGGTTTTTCATAACTGAGGAAAAGTGCCGTGAACTCAATTTGCCCATCGTGCGGTCAGAATGGCTTACTGTATCCACCTTCCAGAATACTCAGCCACAAACGGCTGAGCACAAAATGGTTGAAAGGAAACTTCCATGTAGAAAAGGATCGACGCTTCTAATTGTCGCTAGTGTAGTGCCTGCAATCACTTGTCCAATACTGGAAGGTCACTCTGGGATCTCCAGGGGCAGTGATTCCTACTTGGGCGTTAGCTGGAGCCTCAGGTTGTACAGCGTGCTGAACCAGTGAATATTGACACTTTGATTGGCATGGACTACTATTACGAGCTTTATAGGAGCCGAGCGTATTCAGTCTGGTCCTAATCTATGGTTTTTGAACCTCAAAGTTGGGATTCATAGCTACCGGGCGGGTTCCTGCAGATGAATCTGGCCCTGAAACAGTGTCGGCAATATGTCTCCGGGACTTCAAGCTCAGCTAAGTCCTATTGCTAGTTCCATCTCTGACTTATCTCGGATACTCGGGAGTTGGAAGAGCTCGGCATGCGTGAAAATCAGGATAAGGGTACTGCGGATGAGGAAGTTTTGCAGTCTTTTTCCTCCACTGTCCAATTTGTTGATGGGCGCTACTACGTACAATGGCCTTGGAAGAAGCCGTTGATGGAGCTTTCCGATAACTATGGCTTAGCGTATGGTCGGCTGGAAGTCATTGCATCGTCGTCTGGATTGATTCGACTGCAACTTCGGAGGCATATAATTCGGTAATCCAGAATCAGTTGGAACAGGGAATAATTGAAGAAGCTCCTTAGTTGTTCCTTCAGGGAACAACCTTTACTATATGCCGCACCATGCGCCATTCAGCCCTGACAAACCAACTACCAAATTACGTATTGTATTCGATGCTTCCTCCAAGGCCCGCAAGGATATGAACAGTCTCAATGATTGTCTTCACAGAGGACCAGTATTTTTTAGAGGATTTGTGTGGGTTACTTCTAAGGTTTCGTATCCATGCAGTCGCTTTAGTCAGTGACATTGGAAAAGGCATTTTTGCAGGCTGGCTTGCAACAGACAGAACGGGACGTCACCCGCTTTTTGTGGTTGCGTGATCTGTCTGAACCTCCAGTTGGGGCTACAACCTTATTGCTTATCGCTTTACTAGGGTACCCTTTGGTGTAATTTCCAGCCCTTTCCTTCTTTCGGCCACCACACCGTTTCTCTCTCATCTGAAGCAAGACGGGTCTGATCTGGCGCGCCGTATTCTTCGTGACATTTATGTCGATAATGTTATCACTGGTGAAGCTTCTCCTGGAGAAGCTCATCAACAGCATACGTTCGAGGCTAAGAAATTGGTTTCAGACGCTTCTATGAACCTACGTGAGTGAAAACACTTACTCTGTAGAAGTGGCTAGTCACATTCCTATTGTCGATCGAGGGACGCGAGCTGAACCAAAGGTTTTTGGTCTCAAGTGGGATCCAAATGCGAGACGTTCTTTGTTGTTGCCCCTCTTCGGACTATCGATGTAGACTCTTACTATCACAAAACGTCGTATTCTAAAGACTTTGTCACAAGTATTCGACCCTTGCGGCTTCTTTGCTCCGGTCGTTGTGGTCGAAACATTACGCGTACAGGACTTATGTAGGCAGGCCTCAGTTGGGATGAACATCCGTTTCCACAAACTGCCGCCGACAGTTGGCGACGTTTTGTAATTCTGAACTTTCACTATTATCAACGATTGCATAGCCTCGTCACTGCTATAACGACGGAATGTACGAATCTGCAGCTACATGTTTTCAGTGACGCTTCAGCTCAGCATGTTCTTCTGTGATTTACTTGCGTTCTGAAAAATTCTATTCGGGTCAATTTCTTCGTATCTACTAATGGCGAAAACTCCGCCTCGCCCCTCTCAAACAGCATCTAACAATTCCGCGGCTGGAACTGGTTGCTGCGGTTATTGGTTCGCGCCTGCTTCAGTTTGTGATGAAGTATCTCGATATTTCAATCACAAATACTTATCTGTGGACGGATTCACAGTGTGTCCTGTATTGGCTGTTGCGTGAGCAAGTGGCCACTAGATTTGTTGAGAACCGACTACGAGAACTACGTAGTATTAGGGGTTTACGTTTTCGATATGTTCCCTCGTCTGAAAATCCTGCCGATTTACCAAGCCGTGGCTGTGATGTGAAATCTCTACAGACATCACAGTCTTGGTGGACAGGTCCTGTATGGTTGTGTGACACGGAGTCTCATTGGCCCGTGATGCCTCAAGTGGAACTGTGTTCCACTGAGAGCGCACCACCCGTTATAACCAGAGGTCTGGTTACTTCTATTCCTCCAGCTATAGTTGATAAGCCGATCGACGAATCTACCTATTCTTCGTTCACAAAAACTACTTCGAGTTACTGCTTATGTTTTTAGATTCATCTCAAACTGTCGAGCCAAGATTACCTCGTCTCGCGGATACGAGGGCCCTTTGAACCAGCAGGAACTATCTAGATCACTTAGTTGGTGGGTCCGTCGTATTCAATCACAGTGCTTTCCTAATACTGTGATTGATAAACCTAATTCATCCAAAGGATTTTGTCGTAATTTACAGGTGTTTAAGGATCACCAGGGACTGCTCAGATGTTTTGGCAGGTTGAATAATGCTAACGTCTCCTTTGAAACGAAGTATCCTTTGTTTTATTACCAAAATCAGGATACTTTATTGATTTGTTGGTGATGAATTTCCACAAGAACGTGCTGCACGCTGGAGTAGCACAGACTCTAGCTTCAGTGCGAGAAAAGTTCTGGATTGTGCATGGCAGAGCTGCTGTCAAGCGAGTTCTCCGTGACTGCCGTACTTGTCGTCGCATCCAAGGCGGAGGATACCACCTACCGCCTGTTCCCCCTCTTCCGAAGATTCGTCTGGAGGAGGGACCCCCGTTTTCGTATACAGGGGTTGATTATTTGGGACCCCTTTTTGTAAAGGTTGAAGGCATACCGAAGAAAATTTGGATTTGTTTGTTTACGTGCGCGGTTGTCCGGGCGATTCATTTAGAAGTGGTTGAGGACATGACCACCGAACAATTCTTGTTGGCTCTTCGTCGATTCGTTGCATTGTATGGGCCTCCTTTGGTGATGGTATCCGACAATGCAAAGCAATTCCACGCCGCCTCCAAATTTCTTAAGAAATTGTGGGCTAATGTTAGAAATACAGAAGCTATGCAAGAATTTCTCGTTTCCCACGGGATAGATTGGCTTTTTCTCCCTGAGATGGCCCCGTGGATGGGTGGATTTTACGAAAGGCTTGTGGGCGTGGTTAAGAATGCTTTGAAAAAGACTCTGTTGAGGTCGCTTGTGAGTCTCATCGAACTTCAAACACTAGTTTCAGAAATAGTGTCTGTCATTAACTCTCGGCCGTTAGTTTATGTCGAGAGTAATATAGGAGACTCCTCTTTGTCACCTATGCAACTCCTCTCTCCTATGAGGAGAGTTGGCGGCATAGACTGTTCTAGTCGCGAATCCGACGTGGAGTACGCGCCTCATTCTTCGCCTGATAGCCTTAGGGTCCGATGGAAAAGGTTACAAGGCCTTGTCCAGGGTTTTTGGAGATCATGGAAAACGGAGTACCTACTTAGTCTTCGAGAACGGGTTTCTTTACATCAACAGCGCGGCACGAGTTCTTGGCTTCCTTCTATTGGCACTGTTGTCCATATCAAAGAAGGTACTCCGCGTTCTTCATGGCGCCTTGGAGTGATTCAACATCTTCACTCCAGTTCAGATGGGCACATCCGTTCGGCTTCTGTCCGCACATCCACTGGGTCTCTCCTACGCCGCCCTTTGAAATTACTCTATCCACTGGAATATGGTGAGGAAGCGCCAGACTCTTTGAAGGGAACTGCAGATGCTACACTACCTCATAAGGAGAAAATTGCTCGAAAAGCAGCAATTGCAGCTCGCAGAAAATGGCAATCCTATACTCAATGTTCAGAAGAAATCTAATTTTTTTCAACTCCTTCCTTTGAGGAAGTGAGTAAGCTACTTTGTGTTTTCTAGAGTATAGGATAACAATGACGTGTGCAATTATATAATTTTCAGGTTATTTTACATATTATTTTATGATAATGGCTGCTCAAAATTTGGATTCTTCAATTGATCCTAATGATCCTTCTATTGTTTATGTTTGTTCCACCCATCCCCTCTCCAGATTCTATGCTCATGATCCCAAACTTGTGATCGGTGAGAACGTTGCTAATTCGGTTTCCCTACCATCGGTTGAACATATCCGTTGGATGCTTGCGTTACGCCAAAGTGGATACCTTCAGGCCGCCTGGGACTTTGTTAGATCGGGTTGTGAAGGTGCTGATTGTTCTACGTGGCCTGAAGCCAAGGGGTGCGACATTTCAGCTATGTGGACGATGAACGCCAAGGAGCTCTATATGGCGATTATTATTGATCAGCTTAATCGCCCAAACAGTCCTTTGAGGACTGCTTGGGATCGAACGTTGGAGGATCTGGCTTCAAGAACTAGGTTGTCACCCAAGTTCATTGTCCTTTCCGGCAGAAAGGAAAATGTTTGGTCCTGCGGCTCTGGTCTATCTTTTGCCCGACAGACACCGGAGGGAGAACATCGTGGTCAAAATCTTTATGGTCGTCTTTTGTCAGAACTTGCCCTTGGTTTGCCCTCCCCCAGATGGCTCGTGGACAATTTGCTGCAGTATCGTATAACTGATCCTGACGCGTGGTCCTTTCATAGAACGGTGCTGCTGATATCTGATTCAGTTCCACGCTACATCAAACATATTGAAGGAGGCTTCCCTCGCGTTCTTTCAGGAGGAACGTTTTCTGACTTTCGAGCGGTTGCTAGACAAGAATCCCCGGAGCAGTATGGCATTGTGGTAATAAGCGGAGGTGTCAATGTTGCTAAATCTCCTACTAGTTGGGCCGATGAGTGTCACGATCTTCGCCGTCTGATTCGTAAACTACAACGTCTTCGCCCTTTCCCATCGGTTTTGCTTTGTGGCCCTATGCCGTTGCCTGGGGCTCGAAACGTTTCCCAATTTAATGACTATATTCTAGATCATGTAGTGGAGCGTACGGGGATTAAGTATCTGAACTGGTATACTATTGGTGCACCATTTGTTTCCGGTTGGCGAAAGGAAGTGGATCCTAATATTATTGATAAAGATGGCTTCCACTTGTCACCTAATGGGACTTGGCAAATGATCAGACAATGGATCAAAGCTCTCCCTCTCTTGGAGAGGGTGTCGTTTTCGGTTGCGGATAAAATCTATCCGATTGATAGACGACCAACCATGAAGAATCCCCCATATCTGCATCAGCGTGCCTCCACACCGCCTTATGAAGGACCGTCCCGTTGACTCTTGGCGGGAGTGTCGGGAATTATCCCGATTTAAAATTGTTTGCGTTGGTTTTTTGCTGCTGTTAGCATTCCCAGCTACAGCTTTCTTAGGTGTGAGACTAATTTGCATAATTCAGTCTCAAACCTAATTTGCATATTGTTTTGATTGAGACGTTTTGGCAAAGACTTGGTTGTTTACACTTTTATTGTCAATTAAATTCGTTGTTGAATACAGTCTATTAGGCTCTCGGCTTTAGTTTTTGTCAATCAGCCACTTTTGTAAGCTGAGTTCCTTGTAAAGCAAACTTTATAATAAATAAAGCCAGTTAACGCCAGGCAATAAACATACTTAATATTAGAAACAGTGAAATGGGTCAAATTAATTTAGTTTTTAAATATGTAGGAAAACTGGATCTCAGTGGCTAAATTGAAAATAAAATTCTAAACAAAGAAATAGAACTGCTTACCACAGCGTAAATACCAACTGGTCCTTCCGCGCTGCACTCTATCAAATCATTACAATCTTGGTTAGGTTCAAGAGGTAACGGTGAACCATCAGTTACACGCACCTCACACAAACGCTTTAAAAATAAAGTGAAGATGAATGAAATAGTTGAACGTTAACAGATACTTTAGGTAAATTTAGTGAAAAGTTACAAAAAATTATTTCAGATACTGTTTTGCTTAGAAATCTGTTGCTCGAAGTAAATAACGGTTAACCCTAAAAGACTATATTAAATTGTACATGAAGAATTTTACATTGAACTATATAGCAGTACTCTAGATATTAAAACATAAATATTAAAATAGAGTTAAGAAAATTGGTGTAATTTTGCTTAGGAATTATGAATAGTTGGTAAATGATAGTTTGCATGGAATCGTACATTCGTTAATCGAATTACTATCGAATTTCGTTAATGTTAATGTGGTCGTATCCATACATGTGCTTTGGGTGGTTGGGGGGGTTCACCCCGCCCCCCAGAATCCGGACTTTTCCGCTTTTTTGGGCAAAAAACACGGAAAAATCTGGGTTTCCCCCCAGAACTTCACCTCCTGCACATGTCTGGTCGTATCCTTTCGTGCAGAGCTTTGAAGTAATTTTTTGAAACGCTATAACTTTCGCTATTTTAGGAGTCTGAAAGAGCTTTATACACTTATATTTAAAACTTATAAGCAGCATATATGTCGTAGAAAGATAGCATTCGAAGGCAGATCACAATCTTCCTGAAAATTGCAGGCGGACTGCAATCCGCCTAGGCTGCTGACATTCTGCTGAAAATGTATACCTAGCACGCTATTCTACCTGTCTCTACCTCTACCTTTCTACCACGTATACATTCACACGAGCTTACGAGGCTAGCAAAATTAGCAAAAAATTAGCACTGACATAAATGCTAAATATATACCCAAATTTTTTGAACATCGATTTCTTAAAACAGTAGAATCGGCCAAGATTTTTTGTGTCATGATATGAAGGACATATGGGACGAGGGTCATTTTTGATTTGGCTCAACAATGATCCAAATATCCACAAATGTGCAGTGACACGAAACTTCGCAGATTTGTATTGACTCTTCTCGCAACTGGAGATGTTTTAGCTCAAACCAAAAAATCCCTTCGCAATAGTGGAAATTTTAATCCTGTTAAAATCACGCGAATCCTTGGGTAGCTTTTGAGAAACCTATGTTCAAAACAAAATAACGCAGTGCATTTGCTTCGCAAATACAGTTAAGTCCTTTCAGATTAAAGTTGAGGCCATCGCTGGAATCCAAAGGGGCCTAGTTCGTTGCTGTGCCAAAGTTGCAGAATCTGACGTTGCTTTCAATGAAGCGTACTCAGAACCAAACCTAAGGCACCAAGTTTCCAAATGTGACAAAAGCATAGAGAGAATTGAAAAAACACTAACCATCATCTACTGTCTGCACTGAGCTGGACACATAGTCGGGGAACAGGTAAACTAAATGACATCTAAGAACGCAGAACGGAAGTTACCTGTTTCACAGATTCTTTGAAAATGTTAATAAGATCTTGAAAATTGGTAAACTGGATGTATTGGCCATTGAAAAATTCGTTAGCGCAGCACCTAGAAGGAAGGAGCGCTTTGCATTTCCTCGCTAATATACATGATTTTCTTTTACCGGGAAAGGCGTAAGCACGAAATTGGTATGGATCTGAATGTCAAACTGAACTGTCACCCAATATTAACTTTAAATCAAAGATTAGTAGAGGTGTACATTAGAAGATATTTATCTAAAATTAAGTGAGATAAGGTTTCATCTTTGTTATTTTGTTTACAGAGACATTCATTTATACGTAGGTAGACTGTAGATTCTAATTGCTTGGTGAATGTGGTGGTTATGGAGATCTGAAATGGTATTTGCGTATGTAAATAATATTAAAGGCGCCTTTAAATTTGAGGTAAAGCAATGTCGCTGAATAGAAAAGTTTGAACGTTTTATTAATATGAATTCATAATATGACTGCATCCACAATATTATAAGGAACGAGGTTTTTCAATTAATAGTTTTTGGAAATGCAATGTTCCACTTTCTGCTTTTTTTCATTTTAAATTTTCTAAGTATAATTCCAAGTGACTTAAACAACACTGCTTTACATTGACCTATCCAAACTTTAAAAATAATACAAAATATTTAACAAAGTAAGCTTTAAAGCCTTATTATTATATTCTCAAGATTTATGTACTACTCTTAAGATTTGAATTTTAATAAATGGTGTGTTAAAAAAAGTTCAATAGTTTTGAAATGCTATATTAGTGTGTCTATATTCCCTTAAAATCCTATTTCCTATTTTAAATGAAAAATCGATACAACTAACTTTGAAAAATATTTGTTTATTTGTTAGCTTGTTATATTCATTGTTAGTAAAGCTCTGCTGCCTGGTCCATCTTAGGTAGATAGGATATTTTAAATACGTCAACAAGATGCTTAATCTGTACACCGGTTCTGAATAAGGGCCATCACATTGACGTCCTGTGACATTTATATGCAGAGTTCTAGTTTCTTGATGATACAGGATTCTTGGCAGTTCGATTTGTAAAGCAATGCATGTCTGCTTGTCGCTGAATGACAATCTGTAAGCAAAATATAATAAGATATATTTAAAGTAGGCATCATACACGAATCAAAAAGGTTTCGTAATCCATCTAACGTAGTGTCTCGACAGTTAGTAATGCCTCGAGTTTAGTATGTCACTACAGTTAGCAAAGTTGGCAACGTCTCGAAAGTTTGCAATGTCTCGAAACTTTTCAATTCCTGAAAGTTGTCTCGAAAGTTTAAGGAGATTGTCTCGAAAGCTTCACCAGCTTTGTAGACGTTTTGACAAAATGTCCGGAAAGTTTGTCAAAATGTCTATAAAGTTTGTTAAGATGTCTAGAAAGTTTTTCAAAATGTCTGGAAAGTTGGTTGAACTTTCGAGACATATTTCGAGACAAATTTCCAACTTTCGAGACAAATTTCTCAACTTTCTCAGTTACCTTCTGCACTTGTGGTGAGATACAGAGTGACATGCCCATTAATCTCTATTTAACTGCTTCAGTATAAAAGATTGATTGTCCAAGGCATTCAATCCATGCCCGTTTTACCAAATACGCATAAATGGAGCAACAAGACAATGATGCTTTGCCTGCTTGAAGCCGTCAGATGGATATTCCACTTGAAATTAAACCAATATCGATCTGACCAGTTTGCTGTCTTTTTTCGCTACATTAAGAAAAGTGTCAATATATTTGAAACATTAGATTATTTACGCCGACATTTGAAAACAACACATTGTTTGTATGTGCAGCGGAAGAAAGCTGCAATTTACTGCATCTAGGCTGTAAGAGACTTGATTTAATAAATCTTGCCTATAACATATGAGCTCTTAACCGACAATATCCAGAAAACCGAAGCTTTCTTGATATTATCCCAATGACAAACAAGTTTGTATTTACTCAGTCATAGTTTGAACTTTGACAAATTTAACAACTTTAGCAAATGGATTTGTCCGGCATGTTAAGCTGAAATTCAAGCAATCAGCACAGCCAAAGCAAGAACAAAAAAGCGAACCTCCCGTAGCGCAGTGGTTTCTTACTGCGCTACAAGTGGAGGATCATGTCAAGTCTAGAGCTTGAACAAAAAATAAGCTCTAGCACCGTATTTCAAATATCCCTCCTGGGCAATTTACCGAGATTGTCAAGGGGTGGCCGCCTACTTGGTGGAGCTACCACAGCACCTCCATTACGGTGGACGTAATGGATGACCTGATAGCTTTGTAGAACACCTCGGGTAATTGCTATGGCAATTATTCAGTGTCAGCATCCCCCTTCCCTCAAAAAATGCATACGTTCTAAGGTGGCACTACCCCTAACCGGAGTACCGACTGGGGTGAGGTGGCTGTAAAAAAAACAAAAAAGCATTGAAAGTTCGAAGTACTTACGTGGATAGCGCCAGTAGTGATCAATATCAATTACATTGGTGTGGTGGATTTTAGCAACTGATGTGGTTGCTAAAACTGACGGGCAGACGAGACTGTCGACGAAATTAGAAACTGGATATAATATGTTTAAAACTGTTCAATGAATCCCGTAATGGCTTCCATGAAAGTAAGTCGTTGGAAAATCTTCTTGCTAGTCATAAATCCAATAATATTTTGAATGTAGTTTGGTCGCAGTTGCGATAATTTTACGGCGCTGACAAAAGACAGATAATACAGACATACGCGCTTTAACTTAATTTGCAAAATACCAGACAACGTTTGTTGGTGTTATGTCACAATTAATTCTAAATCTAGACTTCGATACTTGGCAAATGTCAAATCGATTCTTGAGTCGAGTCCCTTCAAAAAGTTTGTAGTCACTGTTTCAGAAAGTCGCAGACAAGCCACAGGAAAGAGATCTGGGACAGCAGGAATGACATCAAAATGCTTGGAAATTCTGCCTACGGGTTTCTCTTTTGAACTCCATAAAGTATTAAGCACACTCACCAGCGCAAAGCAAATATCCTAACAGCATTAAATCAACCATCTTTTTGACTGTGAATCATTGACTAGGTTTTA
The DNA here is from genome assembly GCA_030248195.1 of Trissonchulus latispiculum. Lineage (NCBI taxonomy): Eukaryota > Metazoa > Nematoda > Enoplea > Enoplida > Ironidae > Trissonchulus > Trissonchulus latispiculum. The sequence goes on along the minus strand of JASAND010019798.1, from coordinate 67,033 downwards.
TGAAGTTACTGTAAAAACACACTCCTCTATTTAGCTTCAAACCATAAAGTTCAGCTAAACTAGCTCTTTTATGTTTTCGGTAAGTCTTTATTCACTAGTATGTACACAGAAAAATGTACTGTCTGATTTTGATTATTAATACTGACTCCTTTATGCTTGAAGTAGGAGCCAACAGCCAAATCAAATTTCAACACTTCAAATAAGAGTTACAGAACTTTGTGAAAGTTTCAGCAAAAACCAAGAAAATTGATCCTTGGCAACAACACAAATTCAGTGAAATTGTTTGCAGCTTGACTGCAGTTCAAAGAAATGCTTGTTTAAAACAAACTGATTGCAGTTTTTCAAAAATCGGCTCTTTAGCCACAACCTTAGCTAGACTCAATTGATCATTTCTTAATATATTAATTAAAATTATGCTAAATAAAATCGTAATTTGAACTGACCGTCAAAGTAAAACGGTAATCAAAATTCAAATTATTTTACGACTGAGCCGTTTCGGAACGATAAGAGTGCTCGAAGTCATTTCCAGACGCTACGTATTCAGTCCGATACAGATGAATAAGACGGATTCTCTACCAAAAATAGCAGTATCGCGGTTATTTGATCTATATGTTTTGAAAACTAAGATCTATCACAGAAATATCAGTCATTCCCGTAATTGTTTAAGTCTGCGCAAAGGAATGCAACTGTAATTATTCTTAAGAACGTGTTTGTGGTTATTTCTAGATGATTTTATCAACGCAACAATTTCTACCGTTCACTGGTTATCAGTGTTTGATGCTTTTTACCATTCATGATGAAAAAGTATTCTAAATACAGCGCCAACGATACTCCGGTGGGTATTCCGAGTCATAGTCTGGTTCCGCTTCATCACTTAGCGCAGCTGAAAAATAATATGACAATTATTTTAGATATTTTACTAAAAATATTCGCATAAATATGAATATAAATAACTGTAAATACGATAACTATAAATATTCTGATAAAATGATTAAAATATATGGTTTGGAAGTCAATATACCGTCAATATCCTCCTTCCATATCTCCACAATTAGATTGTCTGCATTGTGTATTCCATCCTCATTTTCTGAAATAACCGGTAGTTATCGAAGACGGTTGAAGTAGTCAAAAATAATATTTTAATTCTACCAGAAACTATATTATGAGATTATCTAATAATAATAGTGTGTAACCAGGAATACTGTCAGTTGTAGGAGAAAAGGCTATGCATAATATGCACACTATTTGTCTGATATCCAAACATAGACTGCTCTCATGCTACCTTATAAGGGTATACAGTTTAAACTGACAACATGAAGCCACACTTGTTAGTTTTACTAGAAAGCAGAACAGATTATATACCCTTTGTCAAAATTTTTTTCGTATCTTCAGTTGTAAACATGTCGGAAGGAATATGCAGAGCTTGAGCAAACAAGCTTTAGGGTAAACTCGAGTCGTCCATAGTTCATACAAATTAAACTTGTACAACGGATGATAGAGGCTGATACGTTTAAGGCTCGGTTCTTGGTATCTTGGTACTTTTCCAAACCTTAAGAATAATTTCAAATATTTAACCAAGTAAATACGTTTATATTCTTAAAACATTATCGACTACTTTTGCGTTTAGGACAAATATTTTACGTGTTTAAAATTTCCGTCCAGTCATTTTGAAATAAAATTTTACTGACAATACTGTTTTAAAATCCAAAAACTTTCAGTATTTGTCTCAATTGCTTTCAAATCGCATTTCACATTTTGAACTCGGAACTCGATAAACTAGAAAAAATTTTTGGTAATATACATTTCCCAAAGAGCATGGAGGAAACTTGCTATGCATAGTACACTCTTACCTGTTATTAGTAAGCAAATTTTTGAAGAATACTAGTCCATTATCGCCATTAAAGTGATGTCTTCATGTTTCAGGCAGTGTGGTGATAGAGTCAAACAAATATCTTAAAGCTTGCGCCTTATTTCAGTACTTCAATACAAAATTTTGATTATCCCGAGTATTGAATCAATGGCTATTTGACTAAGTAAACATTAATAGAAATAACAAACCGATGGTACAATACCTGAAGGAAACTGTCAGAGGCATACTCCACATGAAACTGGACCACGTCTGAAGAGTGGCCCAATATTATTGGGAGCAGTATCAAAGTATTTGGAACCTTAGGTTACTTGAATCAACATTTGGAAACGCACTTGGATCGCATGAGCTAAGGAAGGATGCTATTGTAGTTTGGTCCAGTTGCTGCTGCAGAATATGTTCGGATTTAATATAGTTTGCTTATGATTTATGAGCTCGCATAACGACAAAGGGTGAAGTTTTTTTAATATTAAAAATACTTAGTAATAACTTTAACTTTGACAATTTAAAAACTTTAGCAAATGTAATTGCTCTGACTGTTCAGCATTCAGTTCAAAAACTCTAATTTTAACAACATTAAGAATTGGCTATAAAAGGTCACAATCATTCCGATTAGATCAAACGTTAACTTAATAAAAGCTTAAACATGAACTGTTTAAGGGAGGGTTTTCCAATCTAAAAGATTGCTCAGCATTCGCTTTCGTTGACTGTTGACGTTTCCTACGCAGAAAACATTTCTCAGTTTAACGTTGTTGGGAAGTAAGCCGGTCTTTCATCCGCACAATTCAATTCGGAAATATCGGTTTGACTGTCCATTGCAGTCCCGAGTGAATCTTCTCCATTTCGTCGTGAAATTCCTTTTTTGCGTTTATTCCAAATGTAATCACAAAGACCACCAATAAGAATGAGCACTCTTAATACGGCAATAGTTAAAAGTATTTTAACCACCAACTTTGAACTATCCAGCCTAGGTTTACATTAGTTACAAGTATAAGCACAAATTTTGTTTTTATACATCAGTTCGATCGTCGAACAGTTACCCTGATACCACTAGAATTGTCGGGGATCAGACTTGTTTGCTGAAGTTGAAAGGGTGAGTTGTACCCACGGCTGCGTTTATGGTAGACGCGATATCAGCCAAAATCCCAGACATCCTTATTCCAGATCCACAGCGTAAACATTTCGTGGATTTAATCAAAAACAATGCACATAATAATTATGTTCATACGAATGATCTGCTTTGTTTGAAAGTATGACTTTACATTATGAGTAACTTATGCCTTAGGCCTACTTTTCTAGTCCGCTTATTCAGGCAATTTTTACTCTCAAATTGTTAGCGTAGACATATCTTGTAGACAAAGCCATAGCGCTGTACTTAGGCTTCTATTTGTCTTAAAGTTTAGCAGTTTGTAAATTCAGAGTTAAATGACTGTAAGGATTAAAGTTAGAGATTAGGAAAGTTTAACGTACTTTACATTTCAGTGTAGATCCCTGATGTGTCTGAGAACATCTTATTGTATCATGCATACTCGTATAATCTTATAGGCCTTGTACTCTTCAAGAATTTGTAGATAACATTATATTACAAATAATAATAAAAAAGTATTTCACGACGACAGTCCAAAAATGTGTACAATTTAGGATACGGTGACGATAACGTAGTCACCGCTACTGACCCCTTGGAATATACATTTTAATTCAACCCTTACAATGATTTAGCTTGCATGTGAGTAGCTGGCTACAGTACAGTCCAAAAACCATATGCAAACTGTCCAACTTCGAAATGACGAAGCTGAAAAAGGTTAAGAAACCCATGTATTCATGCTTTTGCAATCATCTGTTTTACTATTAGCATAAACTAATATGGTCAATATACCCTGTATGATGCAGAACGCTGTAAAATATTTGTCAAGTTTTTTATTTCAGGAACAAGAATTGGATACACATAAGCAAATTACTGTCAAAGCCATCTAAGTAAACAAAACTTATTTAAGGTACTGGTATCCTTTTGTGCAGTGCTTTTTGTAGTGATTTTGCGAAACGCTATAACTTTCGCAATCTTGAGAGTTGGAAAGAGCTTTATACGTCGTTTTAAAGCTTATAATCTGTATATTAACCTGAGCTTACGAAAGTACCAAAATTTCCAAGAAAATAGTAAAAAATTTCCGACATGCTGACATCTGACAGACTGAATATAGACCAAAAATTTTTGAACATCGATTTCTCAAAACTGTAGAATCGGCCAAAATTTCTTCTTGTGCCATGATATGAAGGACATGTGGGCCGAGGGAAATTTTTTGGATTTGGTTCAACAAGCCTCAATACTCCAGAAAATCCGGCAAATGTGCGATGACACGAAATTTCGTAACTTTCTATTCAGTTTTCTCACAACTGGAGTTGTTTTAGCTCAAACCAAGAAAAATGTCCCTCCGCAATAGGGCAAATTTTCATTCAGCCACGCGAATCCATTGGGTAGTTTTTGAGAAATCAATGTTCAAAACAAAATAATCGCAATTTTGCCAAAATGGTTTTTCGGCGAATTCTCTAGCTTAAATCAACTAACTCCAGCGAATAGGTATTGATAAAATGCGCAATTGGACGATGTATCGATTGAGTATAAATAACCCGAAATTGTTTGTAAGATTTGGCAGTAATTTTGAAAAAACTGATTTCTTCAAAAATGGCCATTTTTTGACCCCAAAAATGGTTTTTCGCTTATACTGCCTTAACCAGTAGAGGTAGCTCAAAAGTTGTAAAAGCAAAAATGTTCATTTTGGTGTCCTCTTTCCAGCCATAACAACCAATCCGGTGTAGCGACCACGTACTGAGAGAATAAGGGCAAAAACCAAAACATTATCTTTACACCTAAAAATCCGGGACTGGTCCCAGAATGTTAAAGAGCACGAGAATAATGTATTTGGAAAGTTTCATCCACTTGCATGAAGAATTGAATCTTGTAGGGTCGAATTTACACAAAGCGATACCAGCACCTTAAGACATCAAAATAGCTAGATTTCAGAAATCGTCGGCACTGTCAATTTTATAACACATCGTTTAGCGTCAAGCTTGGAAAACTTATATAGATCGCAACGAAGCTATTTAAACAAGTTAGTTGTTCGTATTTTCTTTAAAATATCCTCATAATGGTTAAACCAGATTCATAAATTTTCAACTAAATTTCGGATTCAAATACTAGTTCACTTTACTCACTACTCTCATATAATTCGCCAAATCCTCCAAACAGAACGCCGCAGCTTCGAACAACTTTATGCCTCTCAAAACTATTATCCATGCTGTTAGTCAGTTGTTATTTAAGAATGAATGTTGTGTATGGCTGCAGCGCTGCAAACGTCATGGCAAACAGGGGCATGATTATCATAAAGGGTAAACTTGGCATGTATGGAAGATGTGGACCTCAGACATGCCTTTTACCTTGTTTGTTTGTTTGTTGTATGGACGCAACTTGGCAGGTATGCACACAAAATTTGCATCATCATATGTAAATCATAGGAGATTCTTCAGTTGTCGTGCTGAAATTTACCGAAACTCCACTTTGCTTGTATGTACGCTTTTAAGCTGCCTGAAACTGCTTATTAAATACTTGGGAAATCTCTCCATACAACAATAAATGAGTAGATTTCGTTATAAATTATAGAAAACTTTTTAATTAAATTGCATCTAGTGAAATTCGTACCAAAGAATAAACAAATTGTCACGCCTTCCACTAATATAAAATTTAGAAAAGTTTAGTTTCGTTTCGTTCTTAAGTTCACAAATTAAATTAGTCATTTAAACTTAAGCTAAAGGGCTGTTGTACATTATGTTGTACATCGTACATACGGGGACAGAAACCCCTGCAGTGCGTTAATTGCCCTTTTTCCACTCAAGTCAAAACTCAGAAACAATAGAGAGCTGAGAAGGGTAGGTCGAAGACAATGACCTCAACTACTGCCCTGTAAAAAAGCTAACTCTGTCCCCGCACACTAAATAAACTAAATGGAAATGACATTTTAATAATTACACAGAAAAACGAACGACATGCTTAACTTACATAACTCATAAATCCTTTTTTCAAGGACTACATGCACTGAAACTGTCTATATAAGTAAAATCAAAACTTTACATAATAACATTTCCACAAAACTGAAAAGTGACTGTTTCTCTGTATTCTGCATTATAAACCTTATATATAAGTTAAGATTAAATAATTATTAAATAGCAAAGCCATTAAAAAATCAGTTTTCCTATTACATCAAATTAAAAGTTACTCAAAACATAAAACTCTTAAAATCATTTTAAATATATGAATTTGTCAATAAATTGAAATTTAAGGGGGGGTCCATTTTTGGGTCATTTTTTTACTTTCTCCGATCTCGCTGATTTTCACATATTTTATTGCCCAAATGGTATATTTTAACGAGTTTGTAATGAATCTGGACAAATTATACATTAAAATAACGCTAAAATGTAAAACTGCGGTACCTGGAATTAGAACTTTAATTTAGAAATTTAAGAATTTTTAATTATTCTTTGAGATTAAATTTTGACTTGATGCTCCAGTCGTGTAAATTTTAATCCTTCAAAAATTAATTAAGAAAGGCCTTAATTTTAAAAGCCTAAATTAGAATTCAAATTCTTGGGTACCGCAGTTTAACATTTTTGTAATTTGTCCAGATTCATCAATGTTTGTCAGGAGATTTTTGGCGAACGTGAAAAAATGACAACTGTTTAAATTTCCTATGTTTAACACATGAAATCTCAACTTTGAGGTGAAATTACTCGACAACCGTAAGAGTTTCGTCTTTAATTTTATAGATTCGTTAAAATATACCATCTGGACAAAAAAATATGTGAGATCATAGAAAGTCGGAAAAATGACCCCAAAGGTGGACCCCCCCCTCCATTAAGTGTTCAAAACTATGAACTTAACTTTAGCGACAGTCATAAATTTTCCAAAACTCTATTTGGTATGCTGGGACAGATTTTGCTTGCCTATTCATTTTACGGGAAGAGTCATTAAGCCTTTGACCTACCCTTCTCAGGTCTCTATTGCCTCTGAGTTTTGACTTAAGGTGGTGGTATCCTTTTGTGCAGTGCTTTTGTCGTGATTCTTTTGAAACGCTAATACTTTCGCAATTTTGAGAGTTGGAAAGAGCTTTATACATCGTTTTAAAGCTTAGAATCTGCAGATTCACATCAGCTTATGAAACCAGAAAAATCAGCGCAAAACTAGCAAAAATGTTCTGACATGCTGACATCTAACAGGCTAAATATAGACGAAAAATTTTTGAACATGGATTTCTCAAAACTGTAGAATCGGCCAAAATTTTTTCTTGTCCCATGGTATGAAGGACATATGGGCCGAGGGACATTTTTTTGGATTTGGCTCAACAAGCCTCAATACTCCAGAAAATGCGGGAAATGTGCGGTGACACGAAATTTCGCAACTTTGTATTCAGTTTTCTCGCAACTGGAGACGTTTTAACTCAAACCCAGAAAAAAGTCTCTCCGCAATAGTACGAATTTTCATTCTGGCAAAGATCACGCGAATCCATTGGGTAGTTTTTGAGAAATCGCTGTTTAAAACAAAATAATCGCAGTTTTTGCCGAAATGGTTTTTCGGCCAAATCTCTAGCTTAAAGCAACGAATCCCAGCTAATAGGCACTGATAAAATGGGCAATTTGACCGCGTATTGATTGAGTATAAATAACCGAAAATTGTTCGTAGCATTTAGCAGTTATTTTGAAAAAACTGATTTTTTCGAAAATGGCCGTTTTTTGACCCCAAAAATCGTTTTTGGCTTATACTGACTTAACCCTGAGAGATAGCTCAAAGGTTGTAAAAGCAAGAATGTTCGCTTTTGTACCCTCTTTCCATCCATAACAACCAATCTGATGTATCGATTAGCTACTGAGAGTATTATGCCAAAAATCGAAAATTTCTCATCTTTTCACCTAAAAATGCGGGACTGGTCCGAGAATGTTAAAGAGCACCAAAATAGCATATTTGGAAAGTTTCATCTACTTTCATAAAGAATTGAAGCCTATAGGGTCAAATTTACACAAAAGGAAACCACCACCTTAAGCGGAAGAAAGGCAATTAACGCACTGCAGGAGTTTCTGTCCCCGTAAAATGTACAATAGCCTTAGAGCCAGCAAAGAATTATTGAAAAGTCAAACAGTATGCGATATTGATAAAACTGACAAATAACGTGCGACATAAACATCCTACACAAATGATGTTTTGTTTTCTGTACCAGCTTTCCGATGGTGTTAATTGTTTTTCAGTTGACGAAATATTGAGTACACTAGCTTATCAAAACCGGGCCACCGTCCGTACAATCTCATCGTTCATACATGCCAAGTTCACCCTATAGGTTCACCCAACACAATACAACAAAGAAGAGGGGGAAAGAATGGTCTGTCGTCAGTTTGTCAACTCCCCAGTTTGTCAATTCCAATCCCTATAATTAATGCTGTCCCCACTTTGTCAACTCTGAATAACTGATTGATACGATAACACGTTGACACAGTGGGTATGGCACGAAAAAGAGTTGACAAACTGCTGATGCCTTATAAAAGGGTTGACTAAGTAGGGATGTGCTCAGAAAGACTTGACTAACTGGGGACAATCTTAATTATACGATTAGAGTTGACTAACTGGGGGAATTCGAATAGCCTTGACGTAACAAAATCCTTTAATACTTCTTCACAATACTGTATGGATTTTTCTAAATATTCAACTATGACGTAGGTAGACTGCTCACCTTAGCCTAAATTCAAATCTGTGTGCGATGCGGCTTCCTGTGTAGCTCTTGCTTGAATATCCCTAAAAATTTCCTCCAAATCACCTTTTATCTAAACCATGTTTATTTAGATTTCAATATTTAATACAAAAAATATGAAATCCTAGTCTTGATTATTTTCTCTAACGAACTGACACATAATGGCATAAGCTTACCTTTATTGAGCTTTTTGATCTAATAGAGTAGAAACACAGCCAATGTATCAATCCCCAATTAAATGTGGTCACCCAAAGTACCTCCTCCAACGGGGAGTGGCATCACAAAGAGCACGCAGCTCGTCATCCAAAGCAGAAAGAGCTTTATCAAATAACTGCTTAGCGGCAATATAAAACGATGACACACCCGACCAAATCAGATAAGTATAAACGAAGGCTGGTCTATTTTCAGCTTATCTAAATTTCACTCCTTATCTTTGACATTTGTTTTTTAGTTCAAACAACCTGCAGAATATCTATGCTTATGCTTTCTTGTCTTTGTCTTTAACTCTTATAAGGTTTCAGTATTGCCCGATTAAACAAATAGCTAAAAAATAATAAATATCTTAACGTCTGGTGAATATATTGATTAACTCTGCATTCATACACAAACACGCTAACCTAAACGTGATCGACAACGTCTATAATACTACAATTTTACTGTAATCAGCGTTACTTTCCAATAAAATTTGTCAAATAACTGCCTGCAAATATTAATTTAGAAAACGCCCCAGGATCAACAAAAAGTTTGTTCATGTCTGATTGTATACGAGAAATAAACTAAACTGAGCTGAGCTTAGCAAACAGCGAACTACTGACTTGGCACATGTCAGCTTTCTTCGGTGCAAGTTCTGCAGGAAGCAGTAGGCGAAATAACACATTTAACGGCCTAACATTTAATTGGAATGTCACGGCCATAACAACATTCCTGTAAGTACAAAAACAGATATTCACAGGAGCACATCGTATGAAGAAAGGCATAGCATAAGCTTAAGAAAGTCATTTAACTTATTTTTATTTTTATTTAGTATTTCATTTTCTATTGTTTTATTCCCTTACATACAAGCAGACCTTCGAATTCCTTTGCTTTGACCACTACTTCAATACATTCGATATTTTCAGAAAATTCAACAAACAAGTAAATAGAATCTTCAAACTTTTATAACAACTATTTCACCCATTTCTGTTTTTGTGTTAACCTCAAGTTTCTAGCAGCTGTACAGAATCACCAAATATAGGTGAAAAGTTTACGAGGCTCATAAAACATGCAAATACCTCATTAAAGGAGCTCCGCTCGAAATTAGACCAGCCGCTAATTAGCAATTTCACAAATTGGTTCCTTGAGGTTCTGAAAATTGGACTTTTGCTTAAAAATCTGGAAATAACTCCTTTAAGGACCCGCTTAATGCTTTCTTCAAAAACTGAACAAAGCAGTTTATGAAAGCTGTAAAAGTTTTATTTTGTGCACATATTCAAGAGTTTAGCGCGTTTCTGTCACACATTTGAGCATAAAGTGCTTACAGCTTCCTGTTCTTCACTCTTAAACTTATACATAGTAACAAATGCCGGCATACGCATGTGATTGGACTTATTCCGGGCGCCACAGACCTTCACGGGTCTGAATTTTCAGGGCCGACCCGGTCCGGCCCGTGAAAAATTCTGCTCAGCCGGGCCCGTTACACAATTTTTCGACCACGGCACGGCCCGGTCCGGTCCGCTTCAACTTTGCCCCGGCCCGACTCGGTCCCTAAGCTGAAAAGTTTCGCACACCTAGTCCAAGCACAAAAACACAAAAACGTTTGCTACTCTGATCTGATAAAATTCATTTTTGCTTTAGATGATTTAAGACAGTGTTTTACTCTGGTGGTGATTACGAAATACAGACTAGACCTCTACTAGTTTTGGGTTGTTTCTTCCCTGTCGTCAAAAATCTGCAGAAAAAAAATTAAGCCTTAATTTGACGAAATTCCCAACGATAATTTTGATATCTGCTTAGGGCAAGCCTTCCGTTAAGTTTAGCGATTTGAAGCTCGCAGCTGAAACAACTCAAGCTGAGTAAGCAAGGTTCACTCGAAAACCGTCTGTACATAGTTCAATTCCGCTTTTGTTCAACAGTATCGAATGTACTAACTGTGTAGTATATTTAAGTGTATCATATAAATATAAAGTATATGTATGTATCATATATATATATATATATATATATATATATATATATATATATATATATATATATATATATATATATATATTGAATGATTGAACGTGAAATCAAGATTTAATAGACGTTCTTTGATTCACATTTAATATTTTGGAAAGGTTGACTCTAAATCTGTGGGTTGCAACCTACAATCTATAATACCGGATAGATAGTTTTACCTGTTGCCAGACACGACTGCTTTTTAGGATTTTGTGGAATGATTTCCTATTTACAGTCCTCCTTACTAAAATTATAGATCTAAATTATAGTGCAATTTGTAGACCAGGGCAGAACGAATCTGTTTTTCAGGGCAGAAGACTAGAGTGGTTGACTAGTCATTACATGACTCCATTCATGCTTGACTTTCCCTTGTTTAACTTTTTCATGAATAGGATCTGACTCAGTTCACTCCAACACAAACCGTTGGAGATTTTTTCTGGCGGAGCTGTTTTCATTAATTTTGAGCGGTTTTTATTGCTTTTTGCGTTTTGCCCACCCTTCAATTCGGTTTCTTCGATTTTACTGATTGATCTGCAGAATCTGTCAAAGATAATTTTGATAATACAAACTGGAGATAAGCATTTCGGCCCGTCAGACCGGTTCTGCCCGAGAACCATTGGTTAACTGAGCTCGCCACGGCCGAGAAATTTATTAGTTGCGCAGCGGGTCGACTTCATACATGTGCTTGGAGGGGGCCCTTGACCTCACACCCTCCCCAGAATCCGGATTTTTCCGGTTTTTTGGGGCAAAAAACCGGGAGAACCCGGTTTTCGGCGGCCCCCGGCCGCCGGTTCACCCCCCCCCCCTCCCAACAGAACTTACCCTCCTGCACATGTCTGGTCTACTCGAAGGTAATGTTGTGAAAGCACTGACATTAGATAAAAACTTGACTCATTCTGGTTATTTTATAGCACAATGTCACATTTGGTAGTATAATTTTGCGTTTCCATTGTGTATTGAAGCTTTTGAAACAATATTGTCAGAAACTTTAGAAAAGTTGGCTTTTGCCAAGCCGTGCGAGGCCGAATTCTGTTTGATGGTGTGACGGCCCGAGGCGAATTTTTTGACTGTGAGGCCGCGCCGAAAAAATCTGGGGCCAGTTTCATAAAACTTGAAACTTGCAACTTGCATATGCAAGTTGCAACTTGCATGCGAAAGTTACAAGAAAAGTGTTTCATAAACCCTCAAGTGGTACTTGCGTACCTGCACTTGAACTGCAAGTTGCAAGTCCGCAAGTTACAAGTTGTTGGCTAACACTTGCGGTCAGAATCTGTTTCATAGAGATCGTCAATACATGTACTTGCAACTTGCACTTGCGGTGCAAGTGGTTGAGTGAATTTTCACTGAACAAAGGAACAAAAACTGCTATAACTTATTTTAAATTAAATATTTTTTGGAAAAATTTTATGACAATACTCGTTGGATTATTGTCGTAATACATTGTGAATTTCAAACAATTTCTTTAATTTTTGAAATTTATATGAATTTTCAAATATTTTTGTTTAATTTTTGAAAGATCAGCTACTTGCCAACTTGCAGTTGCACTTGTGTTTACAAGTTGTCAAGTCTTGCAACTTGCTTAGCTAATTTCCGCAAGTAGCAGGAAAAGTTTTATGAAACACTGACACCTTGAACTTACAGTTCAAGTGCAAGTGCAAGCTCAAGCGCAAGTTCATGTTGCAAGATTTTTGTGAAATGGGCCTATGCTCATATCTACTGATAACATTGGGATTGATTAATTACGATCACACATGCGCAATGCCTATACTGGGCCTATACATGTATAGGCCAGAATCCGAAACCCCCGCGCAGTGCGCAGCAAAATTTGTGAGCCCCGCGCAGCGCAAAGCGCTGCGCAGAAGACCCTGTGCGGGGTTCAGCATTTTTGGAACCCTCGCGCAGAGCGGCGTGTCTCTGCGCAGAGGTCAGAACTGTTGGAACCGTCGCGCAAAGCAGCGTGTCTCTGCGCAGGGGTCAGCACTGTTGGAACCCTCGCGCAAAGCAGCGTGTCTCTGCGCAGGGGTCAGCACTGTTGGAACCCTCGCGCAAAGCAACGTGTCTCTGCGCAAAGGTCAGAACTGTTGGAATCCTCGCGCAGAGCAACAGGACTCTGCGCGGGGGACAGTACAGTTGGAACCCTCGCGCAAAGCAGCGTGTCTCTACGCAGAGGTCAGAACTGTTGGAACCATCGCGCAAAGCAGCGTGTCTCTGCACAGAGGTCAGAACTGTTGGAACCGTCGCGCAAAGCAGCGTGTCTCTGCGCAGGGGTCAGAACTGTTGGAACCGTCGCGCAAAGCAGCGTGTCTCTGCGCAGAGGTCAGAACTGTTGGAACCGTCGCGCAAAGCAGCGTGTCTCTGCACAGAGGTCAGAACTGTTGGAACCATCGCGCAAAGCAGCGTGTCTCTGCGCAGGGGTCAGAACTGTTGGAACCCTCCCGCAGAGCAACAGGTCTCTGCGCGGGGGACAGTACTGTTGGAACCTTCGCGCAAAGCAATGTGTCCCTGCGCGGGGGACAGTACAGTTGGAACCCTCGCGCAAAGCAGCGTGTCTCTACGCAGAGGTCAGAACTGTTGGAACCATCGCGCAACGCAGCGTGTCTCTGCGCAGGGGTCAGCACTGTTGGAACCGTCGCGCAAAGCAGCGTGTCTCTGCGCAGGGGTCAGCACTGTTGGAACCCTCGCGCAAAGCAGCGTGTCTCTGCGCAGGGGTCAGCACTGTTGGAACCGTCGCGCAAAGCAGCGTGTCTCTGCGCAGGGGTCAGCACTGTTGGAACCCTCGCGCAAAGCAACGTGTCTCTGCGCAAAGGTCAGAACTGTTGGAACCCTCGCGCAGAGCAACAGGACTCTGCGCGGGGGACAGTACAGTTGGAACCCTCGCGCAAAGCAGCGTGTCTCTACGCAGAGGTCAGAACTGTTGGAACCATCGCGCAAAGCAGCGTGTCTCTGCGCAGGGGTCAGCACTGTTGGAACCGTCGCGCAAAGCAGCGTGTCTCTGCGCAGGGGTCAGCACTGTTGGAACCCTCGCGCAAAGCAGCGTGTCTCTGCGCAGGGGTCAGCACTGTTGGAAGCCTCGCGCAAAGCAACGTGTCTCTGCGCAAAGGTCAGAACTGTTGGAATCCTCGCGCAGAGCAACAGGACTCTGCGCGGGGGACAGTACAGTTGGAACCCTCGCGCAAAGCAGCGTGTCTCTACGCAGAGGTCAGAACTGTTGGAACCATCGCGCAAAGCAGCGTGTCTCTGCACAGAGGTCAGAACTGTTGGAACCGTCGCGCAAAGCAGCGTGTCTCTGCACAGAGGTCAGAACTGTTGGAACCGTCGCGCAAAGCAGCGTGTCTCTGCACAGAGGTCAGAACTGTTGGAACCATCGCGCAAAGCAGCGTGTCTCTGCGCAGGGGTCAGAACTGTTGGAACCGTCGCGCAAAGCAGCGTGTCTCTGCGCAGTGGTCAGACCTGTTGGAACCCTCGCGCAAAGCAGCGTGTCTCTGCGCAGGGGTCAGCACTGTTGGAACCGTCGCGCAAAGCAGCGTGTCTGCGCAGGGGTCAGCACTGTTGAACCCTCGCGCAAAGCAGCGTGTCTCTGCGCAGCGGTCAGCACTGTTGGAACCCTCCCGCACAGCACCATGTCTCTGCGCTGGGGTCAGAACTGTTGGAACCTTCGCGCAAAGCAGCGTGTCTCTGCGCAGGGGTCAGCACTGTTGGAACCTTCGCGCAAAGCAGCGTGTCTCTGCGCGGGGGACAGCTACTGTTGGAACCCTCGCGCAAAGCAGCGTGTCTCTGCGCAGAGGGTCAGCACTGTTGGAACCCTCGCGCAGAGCAGCGTGTCTCTGCGCAGGGGTCAGCACTGTTGGAACCCTCGCGCAGAGCAGCGTGTCTCTGCGCAGGGGTCAGCACTGTTGGAATCTTCGCGCAAAGCAGCGTGTCTCTGCGCAGGGGTCAGCACTGTTGGAACCCTCGCGCACAGCAGCGGGTCTCTGCGCGGGGGACAGTACTGTTGGAACCTTCGCGCAAAGCAGCGTGTCCCTGCGCGGGGGACAGTACAGTTGGAACCCTCGCGCAAAGCAGCGTGTCTCTACGCAGAGGTCAGAACTGTTGGAACCATCGCGCAAAGCAGCGTGTCTCTGCGCAGGGGTCAGCACTGTTGGAACCCTCGCGCAAAGCAGCGTGTCTCTGCGCAGGGGTCAGAACTGTTGGAACCGTCGCGCAAAGCAGCGTGTCTCTGCGCAGGGGTCAGCACTGTTGGAACCCTCGCGCAAAGCAACGTGTCTCTGCGCAAAGGTCAGAACTGTTGGAACCCTCGCGCAGAGCAACAGGACTCTGCGCGGGGGACAGTACAGTTGGAACCCTCGCGCAAAGCAGCGTGTCTCTACGCAGAGGTCAGAACTGTTGGAACCATCGCGCAAAGCAGCGTGTCTCTGCGCAGGGGTCAGCACTGTTGGAACCGTCGCGCAAAGCAGCGTGTCTCTGCGCAGGGGTCAGCACTGTTGGAACCCTCGCGCAAAGCAGCGTGTCTCTGCGCAGGGGTCAGCACTGTTGGAACCCTCGCGCAAAGCAACGTGTCTCTGCGCAAAGGTCAGAACTGTTGGAATCCTCGCGCAGAGCAACAGGACTCTGCGCGGGGGACAGTACAGTTGGAACCCTCGCGCAAAGCAGCGTGTCTCTACGCAGAGGTCAGAACTGTTGGAACCATCGCGCAAAGCAGCGTGTCTCTGCTCAGAGGTCAGAACTGTTGGAACCGTCGCGCAAAGCAGCGTGTCTCTGCGCAGGGGTCAGAACTGTTGGAACCGTCGCGCAAAGCAGCGTGTCTCTGCGCAGAGGTCAGAACTGTTGGAACCGTCGCGCAAAGCAGCGTGTCTCTGCACAGAGGTCAGAACTGTTGGAACCATCGCGCAAAGCAGCGTGTCTCTGCGCAGGGGTCAGAACTGTTGGAACCGTCGCGCAAAGCAGCGTGTCTCTGCGCAGAGGTCAGAACTGTTGGAACCCTCGCGCAAAGCAGCGTGTCTCTGCGCAGGGGTCAGCACTGTTGGAACCGTCGCGCAAAGCAGCGTGTCTCTGCGCAGGGGTCAGCACTGTTGGAACCCTCGCGCAAAGCAGCGTGTCTCTGCGCAGGGGTCAGCACTGTTGGAACCCTCCCGCAGAGCAACAGGTCTCTGCGCGGGGGACAGTACTGTTGGAACCTTCGCGCAAAGCAGCGTGTCTCTGCGCAGGGGTCAGCACTGTTGGAACCTTCGCGCAAAGCAGCGTGTCTCTGCGCGGGGGACAGTACTGTTGGAACCCTCGCGCAAAGCAGCGTGTCTCTGCGCCGGGGTCAGCACTGTTGGAACCCTCGCGCAGAGCAGCGTGTCTCTGCGCAGGGGTCAGCACTGTTGGAATCTTCGCGCAAAGCAGCGTGTCTCTGCGCAGGTGTCAGCACTGTTGGAACCCTCCCGCAGAGCAACAGGTCTCTGCGCTGGGGACAGTACTGTTGGAACCTTCGCGCAAAGCAGCGTGTCTCTGCGCAGGGGTCAGCACTGTTGTAACCCTCGCGCAGAGCAGCGTGTCTCTGCGCAGGGGTCAGCACTGCTGAAACCATCGCGCAGAGTAACAGGTCTCTGCGCGGGAGTCAGTACTGTTGGAACCCTCGCGGCGTCCCTGCGCGGGGATCAGCACTGTTGGAATTAAATTTAAATTTTGATTTGTCTTACCCCATCAGATTAATTATCTGTAAAACATGCTAATTTACCAGTTTGCGTTTGGTTTTTATGCAGTTTTGAATATATTTTCTTCCAGATATATTTCTTCCAACAATATTTCTAAACTCACCTAGACAACAAAAAGGTTCAGCTGTTGATAATCAGATGCAAACTTTAATAGATTGCTTTGTAAAGGTTTTGAGCTACAGAAATCCTTTTAGAAAAATTTTGCGCCTTCGGCGCACCGACATTTTGCTTCGGTCTGTCAGGAAATTTTCAAAATCAACGGCCCATGTCAAGATAAAAGTCACTTTATGCTGCGTTCAGATCCACTAATTGTTTTCCTGATGCTTTTATTTTCGTGGGGGTTCTATACGCTCTGGGGTTCTTAATTTTACTAAGAGATTTGATCCACAACTACATCGTTGCAATTTTTTCGATGGGGGTTTTTGGTGTACTGGGGCTTCTTGGGTTCTCAACTGTTCGATAAGATTTGTTCTGTAACTACATATGTCTAGTTGTAAATTTTTGTTGGGGGTTCTTGGGGTTCTTGGCCTAATATACATGGCCCAAATCCCGTTCAAATTTGATGAATCTTTCCAAAATTACTTCTTTTTAGTGTTATAGCACCCTCGACGTAGTCCCGCTTCGAAAAGTGGGCGTTTCCGTTCGGGGTGGATTTAGCAGATTTCTGACAGCTGGCTAGCAGCTGCATAGTTACACCTATATTCATTCGAAAGATCTCATTATGCCCTACAGTTTTGCTTTTTGAAGCAACTTTCAAGCTTTTCTCTATTGTGAGATGTAGCCAACAAACTCTCATATTTTAGCGTCAAAAACTTGTCATTTTTTGCAGAAATCAAATAATCTATCACTTCTCGAGCTACGCAGGCCGTAAAATTAAACTAAATTTGTCGATTTGAAGGTCACACTAAGGCCAGCTATTCGAGGCGTGATCATTACCCAACAGTTATTTCTTTGTCTGTAATGATTGAAAATGTAGTTTTTGCGAATATTCGACCGATGTTTTTCCAGCGATTGTGGGGCATTTAATATACACACGCTTGCCCTCTAACAGATATGTTTTGCACAAAAATACCCCGAGAGCCTTTTTTGTTGCCCCGAATACTGATTTTTAGCTAAAGTAATCACTTGACAAAGTTGATAAAAGTTTATGCATGCAAAAGTACAATAAGCAAGTCTAATTGGAAATTTTTTGACCCCCGCGCAAAATTTTCGTTGGCTGTATAGGCCACGGTCGCATCCATTGCCCATGTATGATTACGATCAAGCTTTCAGGATACGAACTTCACTTTTTCTTTTGTTTGAAAGTGAATATCTTTCGAGGATAAAATGAAACTGAAAGAAACAGACAAATATTCCTTCTGGGAAAACACCCTCTTCCGCTTAGTTGTTGTTGTTGTTGTCCGTTTTCCCCCAACTTTCAAAATCTCATTTGCATAATACATGAGGTTCTGGATGTTTTAATTAACAGTCTTTGTTTACAAGTTTTGCTGCGTTTTTAAGCCGGAATCCCGTACCACTTTGGTCCAAGTAGACCTGGTTTTTTCGCAGATCCTTTTCTCGACACAGTTGAATTAGTTTTAACCTACCCTCCAGTCTTGTGTGACTGTTGTCTCCAGTTTTCAATTAGGTTATGAAGAGCAAACTTTTATTTCCTGTTTACCCACCCAATAGAAATTGCTTGTGTTAATTAAGTTGACTCCTCAAAAGGTTGACGTTTGGCTTGTCTATGTTAGACTTGTGGAAGTTTTTTCTCTGGAATTGGGTTTCTAACCAAACTTAAGTGTGATTTAATGCTGGCGAAATTTAGGTTTTGACTAAATTTAATTCCATTTTATATCTATTTTTCAAACAAACAACAAGCTAGAATTCTCGCGCTTTAATCTATCTAAAAGGTGCCTTTACTTAACATAATGTCAAATAGGCCAAGTTCGTTTGCTATTTGAACGTGCGTGAGATTACTCAAGGATTGTATAATTTTTTCGAAAACTTCGAGGGTAAACATCAATTCTTTTCCAACTATTTTTAGTAATTCTTCATAACACTGCAGTTGAGGTTTGATAGCTGTCTATTCATAAAAGTTCAACCTAATTTGAGTGGCTTTGGCAGTGAAAGTACGTCGCTGTAACTTCGGTAGAATTTTTAGCTATTTAACATTTTGCATGAGAAACATGCTGAAATTAGGCTATCAAAGATCCATAGCCGTAAATAAATTAGAGCCATAGCATCGAGAACCAGAAAAGTTGAACATCCGGTAGGAATCGAACACACGACTTCTCGCCCCTCGCCCGAAAGCTCTGCTTATGTAAGCTAAAAAATTAATGGAAATGCAAAGCTTGGAGCCAAGCCTAAGCATCAAAAGTCAAATTTTCCTTCAAAGATGATAAACTTCCTAATCCTCGAAAGAAAACAATGTCGGTGCTATCTCAAGTTTCTAACCCATTTAGCAACCCTGATTTTCCAAATTTCTCTATCCTTGATGCTTTTGGCAACTCTGACTTCAACCTTTCAAATGTCACTTGAGCATTAAATCTCAGAACGTTTCAAATCTGTTCCCGCCCCAACTTTTCTGACTGAAACGTCAAATTGTTCCTGGATATCTTGAAAAGCGAGGGATACCCTTGACTTACCCTCCATATCTGATCCTGGTTAATAATTCCTAAAGGCTTTTAACACTTTTTTATCCCACTAGCAGAACCCTAACCCCTGAAACGCTAGGGTACCTTTGCAACTTTCCCTATCCATTAGCTTTACCCGTGAAAGAGACCACAAGTCTGTTTCCACCCTTTACAGAGTGAAAAGTGGAACCAAGTTTGTGGGTGTCCCAAAACTGAACTCCAGCAAACTGTTCCAGCTTTCAAAAGTGCAATTAGGTACCTGCTAAGCTCTTTATGAAAGTCTCCAATAGTACCTTTAACTTAAAGCGTCTGCTTAAAACTTTTTATTAACCCAGGTTTACCTGAGAACTAGTTATTAGCTATGGCTTAAACTTTTGAGTGGGATAGACAGTTTAAAGCATTTTAAAAGTATTAACTTTAAGCTTTTGAGCTTTTTGAGCTTAGAACATTTTTTTACTATCAGGTTTGTCATTACCTTGGTCTAGCTTCTGAACTAGAATTTAGTGTTATTATGGTATGTAGAAGATATATTTTACAGATATACTTAGCTTGGGATCCATGCTTATTATTTGGTCATAAACTATAAAATAGAGATAAATAAACGCAATCATAAATCTACAAGTACCACCAAAAATGTGTGTACAAACTTTGGCCGTTCCACGATCAAATACAGCTGGTCCCGCTGCATGTTTTTGCTCTTTGAAGTTTTTCACGAAAATGCACCCTATTTCCGGAATTCCCGGTTTTCAAAATTTCCGAGTTTTGAAAATTTTCTCTAATACCCACAAGATGGGTATCATTCGAAAGCTCTTGCCACGCTAAACAAATTTTGTATTAGAATGGACTCTTGAAAATGCACTCAATTCTCGAAATTCGAAGAAACCAGATTGTCCGGATTTTAAAAATTTTCTCCAATATTCAGTTCTTGGAATTCACGAAAAACTTCCAAGCTAGAATGAAATCAGGATGTCATGAATTTCGGGAATTAGATGCATTTTCGGGCATTGGTTCTATTACAAGATTTGTTCAGCTCATCAAGAGCTTTCGAATGATGCCCAAATTGTTGGTATTGAAGAAAATTTTTAAAATCCAGAAAATTCGGTTTTCGCGAATTCCGGGAATTGAGTGCATTTTCAAGAGTCCATTCTACAAAAGTTGCTCAGCGCGATGAGAGCTTTCGAATGAGACCCATCTTGTGTGTATTAGAGAAAATTTTCAAAATCCGGAAATTTTGAAAACCGGGTATTTCAAAAATTGGGTGCATTTTCGTGATAAACTTCTAAGAGCAAAAATTCGCAGCGGGACCAGCTCTATTCGATCGTGGAAGCAAAATTAAGATTGCGATAAAAATTGCTCGAAAAACTAAAAATTTTAGATTTTCCGTGAATGAAACCAGGAATTCTAGATTTTTTCGGATTTTCAAAATCTCGAGTTCCTGAAGATTCTAAAAGTATATGCATTGTTGAGGGTTTACTTCAATGGTTAATCTGCTATAAACGGCCAAAGTTTGTACACACATTTTTTGGCCGTACTAGTATTTTGCTACTTCCAGTTTCTTTCTTTGGAATATTCTGAAGTTGTAAGGTAAAGGTTTACCCAAGGACAGGAGATATCTCCATCCCTGCTTCAGAGACATGGGGTGCGGTCGGTGCTCATCCCCGGATTCTCAGCCGTAGAGCCAGGAGTGTCACCTGAACTCATGACTGCATCCGTGGAAGGGGGCCGGGCAGACCCTTCTATACAGGCTCATATTGCCTTCCTACCGCAGGTGGCAGGTACTAGTGTAGAAAAATAAGAAAGTTTTGGCCGGCCCGCGTCACAACTATGGTAGGTACTCATTCACCTTAAGGCTAGATAACTGGGTCATCCGCTATGTAGAATTCTACTTAATTCGAGTGGTAGAATTGCGCAAAGCTTAATATTGAAATATTCCACGGTTGTCAGATTTCGGAAGAACGCATCAACAGGAGTACACACATAGCTAATATTAATTGGGTTAACTATTAATTAGTGTTAATTTAAATTAGTTAAAGTACGTCTAGATTAGTTCAATTCTATACTTTCTTGAACCTTGGGGCTTGGCATATTTTCCTTTCTTCGGATGACTTCCTTATTACGCCTTAGTATACACGTTCTAATTAAATTAATACGCTAACAATGAAAGCTAGTCTTAAAGAATTGAAAATAGTTATTAGATTTCATGAAGCCATGAAAAGGCTAGTGAAGCTTGTCACATATTCTGTGTTGACTATATCGGGAAACTACAACATTGCACAGGGTGGAATATTATTAGTGCCTGTTGCCTCAAAATCAGGCAGCAAGAGTTACATAATACATAAGAGTGTGAACTTGGTAACAATAGCTGAGCCACAAGGAAGCTTTTTGTCACTGACCGAATTCACTTCCGGGCAAGCTCAGTGCCAAATTCCAGGTGTTGAGTCACAGCTGTGCAGTCGCACCAAGGTTGCCGGAGCGTTCAAATTGTACCACACTGAGTGAAAGCTCGTGCCACGTAAAGCATGACAAACGGCTTCCTATATGTGTTATCAGCGTGACACATTCTCTGCACGCTAACGGCTGACCCGTTGTTAACTGTGAATCAAACTGACCGAATTTTCCTTTTTGTTTCTTTATTGTGGACACATTTGGTTCAGAGAAGGATATATAAGAAATACATAAATTAAGTGAGAAATACATATATGACTAGTAAATAAATTTGCAGGATTGCTCCCTTAACCCGGTATGTAGCCCACCCCAGGTCTATTAACCGGACTTGCTCCATGCTATAGGCTTGGATTATGCCAAACAGTAGTCAACACAAACTCATTCGGTCTACACTCAGAACACTGTAATCAACTTCCGAAAGCGGGTTCGCCTAATTATAGACTGTAGGGAACTTTCTCATTACCCCCAAATAGGGTAATTTCTTCTGGCTCTTAGCTGTCTCTAATAGCTTAGTTTCTTGGTCAACTGCTAACCTTTCTGAACAGTTAATTATTCTGTAAGGTTAGACTCAAGTAAGGTACTCCTGGTAAAGGTACAAGTTGGTCGATTTTTTGACGACTGCTATATATACCTTAAAAGACCTCGTTTTTAAGAAAACATATGCATGCAAAGCTATATACGAATATGATTTGCTTCTCGAAAATTAGTGGTGCAATTTCAAATTTTGGTTGGACTAATTATTAAAATAAACGTAGTTTACACTGCAGAACATCAGTGTTCCAGTCTAAAAGCATGGACGTCGAATTTCAGTTTATGAGTGATTTGTTCGGATTTTCAACTTGTGACTTTCACTGCTAACACACAGTTTATATTTCTATCAAATTTCGTCAATGGATTTACAAAAATTCATTGTGGTAGCCAAATATTTCAATCAGATCTTAATCATTTACGATTAGGATGAGAAAATGAGTAAGAGTCAAAAACGGTACAATTGAGCGATGCGCATATCCGGACCAAAAGGTGTAGAAGAACAGAAAATCAGTTTGGGCAGGAACTTTCTTACGTTACAAGGTTTCTGGCCCCTTTTTGTGACTTAAATTCTCCAGTCATCCTGAAAACAATCCATCACAAATCGCGTCTCGGAAAACTGGACCACTTTTCATTTATTATCTCTCTACCCCCCCTTCCCTCCAAAAATAAAGCGGAAAACCTGAGTCTAACTTAAATCCATTTCTTCCTTAAAGCCCTCCACTTCTAGCCTGAAGTTTCAAACCTTGGTCATCCTCTCCAGCTTTGTTTGTGCCAAATTTAAGGACCAAATTTCTGGACTTTTTTGAGCTCAAACTTGAGACAGAATCTATTTTTCCATTTTTCTCTTTATGATTCCTGGTTCACATTATTTTCACAAATAATTCCTGGTTCAGTGTGGTGTTTTGAAGCTAAAGGAATGTGAAGGATTTGACATAGAGCTACACTGATTTGCTTTCATCCATTGAATAGGGTGATTTCTGGTTCACATTGGTGTCTTGTCAATGTGCAAAAAATTTGTGCGTTTATTGTCACTCCAGTTTAGATACGAACTCCTTCTAGCTTGATGCGACTGCAGCCTTTGTAGCTCAGTTGGCACAGCGTCGGAGCGTTAATCCGGAAGTCGTGGGTTCGAATCCAACCCGAAGCTTACTACTGCACGAAGGTGAAAACTTAATTTACTTGTATACCTTAAAATGATTTTGAAATTTAATTGAAATTTTCAGTTTAATTTTTTTATATAAGTGACCTGTAATCTTTTACGGTTTATAAATCTGTCCGGTCCTCTCCCACGGTAGCTACATTTGCTTAGATCTAACGTAACTAACTTTAAATTTTAAATCAAAAATTAAAACCTCTTGTAATTTTTCCATGTAAGCTTTTAAAAATTAATTAATCTGTCCGTATGTCTAACTAACTAACTCTGACATTTTTCATTCATTATCAAAGCTCTAAACAGGGAAGGTAGAGAATATAGTTCTAATGAACCTGTCGCAAGGTTCTTAAAGAAAAAAGTGACCCTGCTGAAAAATAAAAAAAACTGCTAAGAAAGTCTCTAATTTTTCTGTCTTTCACTAAAAGTTTGATATGATGGACTCTTTAATAATGCTTGAAGTTCAGAGCCAATTAGTGCAAAGATGGTAATTTGATGCTTAACTTTTTCTTGTCTGGCATCATTTTTCAACCATGGGTAGGTATAACTTTGGACAGGTCCCCTAATTTTGTTTCAAATTTACTGTGAAACTAAACAAGGTCGTACAACCGCTCAACGTTGAAAGAGATGTCATGCACACTGACATTAGTATTTCGCTAAAACTTGTCTTGCTATCCGGAGGTGTGGCTCAGTGGTAGAATGCTCTACTCAAGATCCAAAGCTCGGCGGTTCGATCCCCGCCCTGGACACTTTTCTTCACATCTTTCAGATCCTGATTTCAACCTTTCCAGGTACACTCCAATGCGGCACAAATGCTCGAATGGTACACTAGAGGTTGCTGCTTTGAATCTCTCTTATGACATTTTGATACGGTTATGCAATTGCATATTTCATTTAAAATTAATCTTAGCTTAGCATCCTTTGGTTAGCTTAAACTTAGCATCCTGTGGTTATCTAATTTTTGGACTTTTCTTTTGTTTAGTGTTTAGCATTTAGATTGGCTTTCTGCTGAGGGTAGTTTCAGTCGTTCGCGCATTGCGTGAGTGAGGTCACGGATAGGTGAAACCTTTCTCAATTTCATTTAGTTTTTTCCTTTTTCCACAAGACACGATGCTATTGTCCTTGAAGACGTCATGCCTGAGTACAACCTACTGACTGAGAACTTTGGCATATGGCCAAGATTGTTAAAGGGAACTAATGACCCTAAGGTTATGGCGTAATCCCGGGCTTCCTGGTTGAAGGTTCGCGTATTCTAAAACGTTAATACTAAGAAAGTATCTACGACATAATAGCTACCTATGTGGCTACATTGAATCAGAATTCCGGTTTTTAAGCTCATTCCACTAAAGCACCTGTGGGGCTCAGTTGGTAGAGTGGCTGCGCGTTGAGACCGGAGAGCGCAGTTTCGATTCCCGTCAGGTGCCCGATTGTTTCGGGTGGCGGTGCTTGGTGGGGTGCAACTTTCTTTCATTCTTTGACTGGATGGAAAGGTAACTGGTACCTGTACCAACTTTACCAAAAGCAAATTGGAGCCGAGAAGTTTCTTCCTCAGAGACAGAGGGAAACTTTATCAGAATCTAAAATCGAGAATTGGCCCAGCCGTAGATCGAACCAGCGCCATTCTGCTCCGGAGTCAGATACGCTACCCCTACGCCATAAGGCTGGGGACTGAAATGCCCAATTATCAACCTATGTGCTATGCTGGCATTCCTAAAAGCCACAAGCTTGAAAACCTCTAAAACACTGATTTGAAAGCCCTTTAGACATTTCTTTTTAATACAATTCGAGATCTTTTTTTATCCGCAAACCTGACGACCCCAGGAGTAGTCTTAGCTCATCACCTTACATAGAGTGTGACGCTTATTTGCTTGTACTATTTTCTTGCTAGTAGAAACCAAGCATATACATAGACATTACGAGTTGGGTAGTGTCTTAAGGAGGGTGTTAAGCACAACTTAGCAAGACTTTGACAACACAAATCGCAAACTTGATGGATTGGGGAGTATTTTATTTTTTTGGCAAGTTCGATAAATCAGCAATATACGGGCTGCTGACTCCTGGAGCGCTATGAGGAAATTTTAGGTACTCTTTTGAAACATTTTAGGTTTTATTTCAACAGGATGTTTCTAGTTTTAGAGCACAAAACTTGTAACTTGTGTCAATTTAGGGTGATATTGTTGTAGATGTAAACTTTGTAAGACTTATCAGAAACCTTATGTCGAATTTTGACATTTCTGACGAGACAAATCTAAGTTTGACTTTTTGGATTTTGGCCAGATATTTTTGCAGCTAAAATAATTTGTTACTTAGTCACCATATCGAAAACTATTTTATGTCTTATTTTATGTAGAAGAAGAAGAATTGCCCCTTAATAGCAAAGAGCAAAATCAATTAGTATAAATGAAATTATGAAGATGTGTAGGTATATATATATAATTCTTCTCAACGTGGGATAAAACATTTTATCTTTTGGTTTTGTTCTTGAAACTCCGTGTGGCGTCAATCGAACTTGCACCTTTTCGCCCAAACAGAACTTTTCTATATGTACGTCTACGGCACAGTCTTAGTTTATACTTTATTCTAGTCTGCTAAGTCTGAAGCTTTGGCTACGATCATAAATTCCAAAACCGCTGATTTTATGTCCCTTTTGTTCCAATAATTTCGTTTATGTGCATAATTAATTTAATTAATGATAGTTTTTTGTTGTGGGAACGTTCAAGCTAACGTCTGCCTGCACAGTTACAAATCTTGCTCATTAGGTTTCAGCTATTTTTTGGGGTTTTCTTCCCCATTCTCTCCTAAAAAGCTCCCCTGAGATTTTTGCCCCGAATTAAACCGGAGTTTTAAGTGGCTTCCTAAATTTCGACAAATGGTGGATCCTAAATTAACGTTTGTGCACAACAGCTGTTTGAGCTTGGCGCGCATGGTGTAATTTCCTATGATTTGAGCTTACGGTCATATTTCCACAAAATGTAGATACTCATAAATGAATTGAGAAGATGAAAAATCAAATTAACGTGGTTTCTAGCCATTTTATTCTATTTCTTTGCGATTTTTGAACTACATATATACATAGCGGGTTGTCTGATGCAATGTGCTTTTGGTCAATTCAGATGGCAAAGTTAGAGTTAATGTTAACTTCAGGTCAGCGCAGACATCTCGACTCGAACAATCAAATCAATTGACATCAAATCAAATGTGATGAAAATTATAATCGAATCCAAAGTAAAATTAAAGCGGAGCTTTCTACTATTATATTTAGGATATTAAAAAATATTCGAGGACGAACTTTCTAAAGTTTAGCTAAAGCGGTAGTTTTTATGTCTACGCATATATATACACATCCACTTATGTACTATTTTTAGGACCTGATAAGTGTGACAATTGACACGTCTCTGTGCATTATCTAATTAATTATTATTTAATTGGCGGGATTTCTAGAAACTGAACTCAGTCTTTATAGACATTTTCTCTGCAAACTTGTTATCCATTTAGTTTTCACTCAATTTGGCTTCTTCTGTATTTTCTGTAAAATTTTTATTAAACATCAATTCAATTGCGAATGCTTAATGTTAGCCCGTCATGTCTGCAAAGCAGGTGACTGCAATCCTATTGCTAATTGCAACTCTATTGCAACGGTTTGCAGTGGCAAAACTGCCGCTACAGGCCGAAGACACTCCGGACTGCATCACAATTCAGGAAATTTTGGACGCCTCGGGTGGTGAGTTTTCCCGACGACCCGCCAAACGAACTCCGGTTGAATTAAGTATTCATCTGGAGAAAGTTCAGGATATCAATGAAGCCGACCGGCACGCAGGGATATGTCTTTTCATTACTTCCTACTGGAAGGATGAACGGTATGAAGTTAGCGCAGTTATTTCTTGCCGGGTCAGCGAGCGACAGGCCCGGGTTCGATTCCCGGCTTGGCTCAGATTTTTATTTTCTGTTTTGGTTAGTTTGCTGTCTCCCACAGGCAAGCATCAGTTCTTCTAATGTTAAATTATTTAAATTGTGATTAAATTTAAATTTATGACAGTGCTAGTGCATTTATCTAAAAATTCTTTTTTAACTTAATTAGCTGTTCAATGCAAAACGTTATTAAGGGGGGGGGGTCGCTTTTTTTGGGCTATTTTTCGACCTTCTCCGATTTTGCTCATTTTTACATATTTTGTACTCCCAATGGGTCCGCGAAACAAGACAAGTTGGTTTTGTGCAATATTGCTTCTATCGTTCTGTACAGTCCTTCAAAGGTGACTCCGACATGTGTTAAACATAGGAAAATGAAAAAGTTAAGGTAAAAAGTTTGTGTCCAAAAATTTTTTCGCTGTGTGAGAGACTCAGCTCTGAAATTTTTTCACACTTGTTAAGGACATAATGTAGAGTGCAGCGAGTGACTTTGGTGCAATTCTGTTGAGAATTGGAATTTTGGCAAATAGCCAAACTAGGAATTTTCACAAATTTTGACTTTAAAACTTTGCCAAAATTTTAATTCTCAGCAGAATTGCACCAAAGTCACTCGCTGCACTCTACATTATGTCCTTAACAAGGGTGAAAAAATTTCAGAGCTGAGTCTCTTACACAGCGAAAAAATTTTTGGACACAAACTTTTTTACCTTAACTTTTTCATTTTCCTATGTTTAACACATGTCGGAGTCACCTTTGAAGGACTGTACAGAACGATAGAAGCAATATTGCACAAAACCAACTTGTCTTGTTTCGCGGACCCATTGGAAGTGCAAAATATGTAAAAATGAGCAAAATCGGAGAAGGTCGAATAATCGTCCAAAAAAAGCGACCCCCCCCCCTTAAGTCAATAAGTAAAAGCTTGGCTGTCAATGTCCGATAGGAATATCCTAGTGGTTAGGGCGATAGCCTATTGACCGGTTGGGGTTCGATTTACACCAAGACATTTTTTAAATTTGACGCCTGGTTTTTTATGAAACTTTAGGAAAATGAATCTCATGATACTGTTTTAGTAATGTTTTTAGTCTTGTTTCAGACTAGTTGAAGCGTTGGAAGCCAACGGAAGAAAACCCTGTACTCGGAGCTTCAAATTTATTGCCAGTAAATATTTCGAGAAGCTCTGGTCCCCCATTCTAGACTTTCTTTCCGCCGATTCTGCCACGGTGGCAAATCTGCCCTACCCGAAGCAGGAGTTCAAGTTTACCATCAACGGAGAAGTGGAACTGTCAGTCAAGTACACCCTGGTTGTGCCCTGTCATATGAAACTGGAGTACGTCTGAATGTGTTGACATAAAAGGTTGTGAAAGGTTGAAATCAGGATTGAAAGATGTGAAGAAAAGTGTACAGGTCGGGGATCGAACCGCTGATTTTCAGATGCTACCACTCAGCTACTCTAGAGAGTGAGACTACTCTGTTTGCGCTAGTTTTAACCTTTTGAAGTTTATCTGAAGCGCTGAGGTTGAACCAAGTTTTCTCTAGAAAGGTTGAAATCGGTCTGGTTGGAGTGGCTGAGCAATAGTTCGCTCAACGGGAGCCCTGAAATCAGAAGGTTCGATCTCCGCTCTGGATTAGGAACGTCGTCCAAATTACAACGGGACCCCGTTGATAAAACCGTTCTAGACGGGATTTCTGTCGGGGTTAGTTTTTATGATGACTAAAATTTTTCCCGTCAGTTAGTGTAAAGCTTTCCTTTCTTATTAAAGACAAGTTTTTTCATGGCTGCCACATGAGCTTACTGTAAGCAACACATATACGTTATAGTACATAAAAGACATATAGTTCCCAACTAGCTTTATGTTAAGGCTGTTACAAAAGTATAGTCTTTTGAAAGCATCAAAAACTAGAAACCCCCGTCAGACAACGGGGTTAAAGCTTAGCTGCAACGGGGAATTTTTGGAAATTTTTCCCTGGGGTTTTAAACGGGGTCCCGTTTATAGATTGGACGACGTTCCTTAGCTTTTTATTTATTTAATTTACAGCTTAGGTTGAAATTTCGACTCCGACATCAGATTCAGATTCCTGATCAGACACGTGATTTTAGCATTTTTCAAAAATTTTGGCAACTTAGAATTATTTTCCGGTCAATTTCCGTTCCGTGGTATATGGGACTGTGTTTATGACTAGTAATTAACTTTGTCAGATCTTTCTAAGATTACCCTTCCAGTGCTAAAATTTTGAAACTTGGCTAATCCAGCTAAAAAATTTGGTACCTATGGACAGGTTTGCGGCCACACTGAGTTCAAATATCGCAAGTTTTCGATTTCGCTAAATTCAATTTTTTTCGATTCGCAAGGGGGTGGTACTAAGGGGAGTCGAAAAATTTTCTGTTTTCGATTTTGCATACAAGGTAGTTTGGAGGTTTATTCTTTACCATTAACTCCCAAAACGTTATAAAAACTTTAATTTACTGTTATTTATCAAATTATCTATTTTGTAGCCAAATATTAACATTAAGTCTAAACATTCTACTGATATCAATTTTTCTCCTATTTCAGGAAATTCCCAATGGACGAAGCTCGCTGTTTCATTGCCATGAAAGTAGCTGAGGAAGACGCAAACCATGTGCCTTTAGACTGGATAAAGCAAGGAACCATTGTCTCAAATCTGTTCCCCAGTATCCCTAGGACCGCCCAGCATACCCTGATAGCCAATACGACCACAAAACGAGAGGCAGTAAGTGCCGGGTTTTCAATCAGTTGATTAAAATCGAAAGGATATTAAAGATCCCTCATGTAAATGGGAAATCCGAGTCCGTGAAAGTGAGACATCTCAGCGTAATCAGAGTGCATGCTAACGGATTTGACAGCTTACTGAGGGGTGAATCACCGGTGTTTTTTCATTTTTCCGTTAATATTCCGATTTCCAGTCTTCGAAGCGGCCTTGATCGAACTCTTTCAAAATTCTAATGGTCCAAAAAACCTCTGTTTATTAACAATTTGGTGAACCTCAAAATCAGAACTATGCACCATTTTATTATAGAATCCTTAAAACTGTCGCATGAAACGGATGAAAAATCAGCAGGGCTAGATTTGTGACTGTTATATAATAGCTGTTCAATTTTAATTTAACTAATTCAAGTGAATTTGCAAGAACGAATTTTCATCTAATCCATTTAGGTAATCTCAACCGAAAGAAGGTTACGTTACCACTACTTTTACTTTTTTCTGTTTATTTTTACTCTCTCAATTGTTATCAGCTGTTCAATTTTAATTTTAACTAAATAAATTTGCAAGGACGAATTTTAATCCATTTAATCTCAACCAAAAGAAGAGCAACATAACAACTACTTTTACTCTTTTTTCTTCTATTACTCTCTGCTTTAGACAGACGACGGCGTACCCTCCCATGTCCTGTATGTGATGCTGAAATTCAAACGACTGAACGGTTGGTACCTACTCCACGCCTACACCCCGTCCTACCTAATCCTTTTCATATCTTGGCTCTACAATACCATGGGTTTGGAGACCCGGACCTCCCGACTTCAGCTTCGAGCCTCACTCCTGCTGGCTCTGATGCTCCTCTACTCCAACATCCACCGGCAGATACCCAAAGTGGGCTACGTCAAAGCGTTGGACGTTTGGCTGCTTTTGGTTCTTGGTAAGCAGAAACCGTGCTTAAAGCAGGCTTGAGCGTTGAGCCGAAAGACTGCGTGTTCGAGTTGCGAAAGGTGTCCTATTTTCCCGAACGTTTGGTGGTGTGCAACTTTCTGTCGTTCTTTAATTAGTTTGACCTGACAAAAAGGCAAACGGGTTGAACTTTTGGCTAAGCCAGAGATGCAAAGCATAAGCTTTTTCTTCTGCCCAATTTATTCAATCATGAACTGTGTGTCACTGATTCTTTGACAAAGGGTTTAAGTCAAAAGCAATTTTTGAGCACTTTGTGCCGATTTAATTGTATCTTAATTCTATTTTGTGG
Organism: Trissonchulus latispiculum; assembly: GCA_030248195.1. Classification (NCBI taxonomy): domain Eukaryota; kingdom Metazoa; phylum Nematoda; class Enoplea; order Enoplida; family Ironidae; genus Trissonchulus; species Trissonchulus latispiculum. The sequence goes on along the minus strand of JASAND010019798.1, from coordinate 35,870 downwards.
AAATACTCTACGTAGATAAAACGAGTCGGCACAAGTCAAGTCAAGTCACGTGGGTTGGATAACTTTTTCTTTCTCTTTAATATGGTTGAAGCCAAGTTAGGTCAGAAAATGGATTCTCGGATTATTTCAAGAAAGAGCAAAGCATTGAGTCGTCTACTTTCATCAGTCAGAATCGCATTAGTCAGAATTTCACTAGTCAGAATTTCATTAGTCACTAAAGTTTTTATCTTGATGCTTGGAATTTTTAAGGGCTCAGTCGCAGCTAAACCCAAGCAAGAGGGAACTAAAGAAGAAAAAATAGTAAAAGTTACTGTACTTAAAATTTCAGGTCCCTAAGGACTTAAGGCGACACACCTTAACTGTGCAAGAGAAAATGTAGATTGAACTTTATATTTACCAAAAATGAACCTTTTAAAGAAGTTACAGCCCTACTCTTTTTGTCTGACGCTAACGTTTAATTTTGCTGACTTGACTTTTGTTTCAGGGTTCCTTTTGCTCAGCTGCATCGAAGACACCGTTGTGACCTGGTTATGCAATCGAATCAAGGGCCCCACCTTTCCATTGGAACACTCCAGCATTCTTCAGCCCTACCCCCAACCCCCGCCCCCACAGCAAACTCAGATTAGCGCCACCCCCCAGCCCATATCCCATAACAGTAAGCAAGCATTTACTGTCCAGACTTCTAGATTTCGGGCAGATTTCTATAAAAACATAATAAATGTTAGTAAATCTAGCCCTGACTCCTGACTTTGTCTGTTACTATCCCCTGGATACAATTATTTAGCTATACGGAATAATTTAGCATAAGAAATACTGAAAAAAACCTTAAAAATTTACACACAGAAGAACTCTAAGTTAACCAAAATTTAACTTGACATTTTTCTAAGTTTCAACGTTTTTTACGGATCCATTTAACCGCTGCTACGTTCACAGCTTACGTAAACATGATCCTGTGATACTATTTTTGAACTGATTCTCCGTTCCGTTCACCCGTTCTCCGTTGGAGTATAAACCGACCTTTGAGTTTTTAACTTTGTAATATTTCAAAGATTCTGAATGAAAGTAGGAATTCTTTACATTGTTTTCTTTTTATCCTATTTCAGATATCGACAAAGTTTGCCGGTGTCGAACGTCACGGGTCTCAGCGCAGTCGAGTGGCACGAAAATTTCCATGGAAGAATTCAGTAACGGACTTGGCGGAATTTCTTCCGGTGGAAATCCGGAAGAAACCCTTCTAGTCCGGTGGTCCCCGCCCCCTCCCCGAAAACCGGTCGTGAAACCGAAACGGAAAACCTCCAAAACCCTATCCGACAAAACCTACAAAAATTTGGCCTTAAAAATTGACACTGCTTACGTGTTCATCTACCCAATACTATTTGTCATATCCAACATTGCGTACTGGATTTACTATGGCAGCACATGACTACTGTTTTGTGTATAAATTGTTGTAATTGTCATAAATGCTATTATTGAAAACTATTTTCTCAAAATTGCCATCTTGCAGACACAAAGTAAGTGGCTAAGTCCCTTTGCCTAAGGGCCGTATTCACCAAGCCCTGGTAGCCTACCACTGGTAGCTTTTAAAGGTTACCAGTGGTTAAACCAATTGGTTACTTACAGAGACCCATTTCACCAACATTTTCTAACCAGTGGTAGCATACCACTGGTAGCTTACCGAGAGGTATTTTGCAAACCATCCGTGGACGTGGTTTGCACTAGTGATGTGGATCGGATCGGCAAAATCGATCCGATCCGCGATCCGGAGGCCGGATCGGATCGGATCGAATCGGATCGGCAGGCCAGCTGGATCGGTCCGGATCGGATCGCTTGGGTCAGGCGGATCGGCGATCCGACTTGATACCCAAATTCACATAAAATTAAACCGTACCCGACGCATATTTGTAACTGAACTTGGCTAAGATCACTGCACTGTTTTGTGCGTACGTTGCTAGTACAATATTTTCCTTCTACAAACCAAACTTAATTTTGGTTTTGGGTCCCTCAAACTTAGCATTCAGTAAGTATGTAACAACTTATTACAGCAACTTAGCACTTTTACATACTATATAATTTTATGCAATGCATCTGACATCAAAGTGCAGAACCAAGACCCGCTGTTACTATACTGCTAAACAGTAAAGAAAAACTAATTAATTAATGAATTAATGCATAACTCTTTGTGATTAATGTTGCTTACTGTTGTCAGAATTTTGGAGTGAAGTTTTATGGTTGATCTCTTTGTGGCTTTATTCCAAAACCCGAAGTCAAACTTTGTGATCATTCAAAATTTACTTGCCGCAATGTTTTTTAAAGTTTCTGGTCCGTTTTCGCGGAACAGTCCAAGCTTCAGATTCAGTTTGCGAGAAAAAATGTCAGTTTGATTTTCGATCCAAAAAATTGCAACTTCAATTTCGATGTCTGGTAGATCAAGTTAATAATATTTTAATCCAAACTGAAATTAATTCTCAAAATTGGAGTTTTAATTGAAATGTTTAATTTGTATTATCTTAAATTGGTTATGATAAATTTGTATTTTGGTAGGCAGGCCGCGATCATCATCTGGCTCAATATTTTGTTTAATTTTACTTCTTTTGCTTAATCTATATAATTTTGTAGAATTACCCTTTCGAATTACGAATTTCGGAAAGATTTGATTTAATAAAGACATTTTAGTGAAAGTATAGTGTGTAAGATGTGTTCAGTTCAGTTCAGTTCAGTTCAGTTCAGTTCAGTTCACACGGCAAAAACCTACTTTAAATCTAGTTCCACTTAGCTTTTTGAAGAAATCATTTGGGATAGCCGGATCGGATCGGATCGACAAATAATTTTGCTGGATCGGATCGGTTGAAAGTTTAGCTGCCGATCCGATCCTATCCACATCACTAGTTTGCAGCGCATATTTTTAGAAATACATGCTAATTTTTGTGCTATTTTTCGTCAGAAAAAGTCAAAAATGCCTTCAGTGTTCAGCACGCTTTTCATTTATCAAGCGAAAAATAGGTTAGGAAAACATTATGTCATACAAGATTACTTTTTCGAATTATAATCCCAAAACTCCATTTTTAAATTTTCCACAATTGCACATTTATTGTTAAAACATTTAGCTAAAACAAAAGCATCGTTAATCAAATCCTAGACATAATGACATGTGATAATTAGCTAAGGCATTATAGCCGGGAAGCCCCAAAATATAATACTGCAGGTGGGAGATCCATTTTTGGCCAATTTTTCGACCATCTCCCATTTCGCTCATTTTCACATATCTTTGAGTGGGATATTTTAACGAGGAGTAATATTAAACTCGTATCTCTTACGGTTTTTGAGTAATTTCACGTTAACGTTGGGGTTGGGTTCTTTCTGCATGTATTAAACATAGGAAACTGAAACAATTATATGTAAGCTAAAAACGTGAAGTTGATTTGCGGAATTTGCCTCAGTTGGCTGCAGCACCATTAGTTCTTTTCTTTCTCAACAGCTGCTTTACTGCATTCTTCTAAAACACTTTGTGTGTGAGAACTGATACAAAACCAAATTTAATCTGAATCTTAATTAAGGGGGGGGGCTACGAACGGTTTTGCCCAACTTCTTCAGAGAGCCCTACCTTTTGGCATATGATTAGCTAACATATCAAGGTAAGGTAAAATAGTCCGTAGTGGGCATTATTATATCTAACACACATCGATTCTGGCACTACGCCAAAGTCGAAATTTTGGTGCGAAAAGTGGGTTTTTTGAAACAGCTTTTCTGAATTCTGGTGGATTAACGGTTTGACCAATTCTGAAACTTTTTGCCACAAATGTTAACTGTTACTAGTGCTAAATATTAAAAGTATTCCGGCTTTCGAGCGTTGCTTGCTTCTTCAGCTATAACAGCTCAAAGTTTGAAATTTGACAAAAAGTTGCGATGTGACCGTGCGCCGTTTTCGATCTAATAAAATTGACAGCCCCTAGCCTACCCCAGCTTTTTAACAAATATTAGGCTCTAACAGGGGCAAACTGTCTGTGAGTTTCGAGAGTTTTGGTTTTCTGGTTTGTGTGCTAGCAAACTTTTTGTTAAGAAATAACCCTTATTTTTAGGCCTGAAAAGCTAGCTAAGCGCAGTAAAAATGGGGTCAAAAAATTTTTTGTCTCCGATTTTGCCGAAAAGGTCCTTATAGGCGTTATTTGGCCTGCTGAATTCGAATATGAAATCCGTTTTTCGATATGACGCTTTCCGTTCAGTATGCGCTTACAACTGTTTTAGATCTTTTTGGAGCGATCGGCATCCATACTTCGAGAAATCAATCTAGCATTTCTAAACATTGGAGCGAGGTTTAGTGACCTAGCTATCGGCACATCCTGGTACACTCATTGGCCTAAAACTTTGGAATAATTGACTCACATCTTCGAACTGGGACCAAATAACAGCGACAATATCGATATATAATGTAATCTAGCACTGCGAACGCAGGGATTAACGAAATCATGTCATTTTTACATAAGTTAAGACAGATACTGGATAATTGGAGCAAAGTTGGGCTCCTTTGATAAACCACAGCTCATTAGACGTTAGTTAACCTCCACCCGTATAGACCTACAGCACCCAATTTTTCGCACTTTGATTGTATCGCACAGAAAAGTATACACTGATCTAAGGATTATTTTACACGATATCAAAACGCTATATGTCAGTACTATTTCTGGAAAATTTGGGTACCGTACCTTGCGCATAGCGATCAGGGCGAGGCGAAGTTTGTGTACGTGTCATGTCGAGCTTTGGACCGACAACACCAACTTCTGATGGCTCCACAGGACGCTACGCTTCTTTCAAACTTTAAACTATTTTACACTAAACCTAATACTATTATATGGCAAAAGACTAGCTAGCTTTTCCAACATCGAACTTTTAGTGAGATTCGTAGCCCCCCCCCCCTTAAGGTGCTGGTTCGGGTTCGTGTATTTTTGGGCTTTAAAAGCGCAATTGTCGTTGAAATTTATTCAAATTTGCTACAATTACATTATTTACCCTATAAAACATGTTAGAGAAGTCGCGGCTTGAAAATTTGAGTTTTGGAGAAATTAGCTTTATTCCGCCATGACTTGCACTGTGATCACCCTACATGGATGAACTTATAGTCATTCGAATCCTCTCACCAAGACCTACAACTTTGCTCTTGAGAGTTTTCTTCGATTAATTAAGGTTTAAGAGATAACAGCGAAAATTGATTTTCGAGGTCCAAAACCGGCCATTTTTCGAAAAATCAAATATTGCAAGATTTCGACAGCTTCAACAGCGCTGATCCGTCGGTCAAGTATTGTCCATATTTGTGGTCATAAAGGACATCTTACGCCCAAAGGAGAGCTCTTTACGGTATCTCTGCCGGCGCACAGCAGCGAAAATGTGAAATTTTGAAAATCGCAACTAGATTGTTTTGAACACGGATTTCTCTCAACTCATGCAATCAGTTAAAAAACGGCTTTACACACGTAATTTTGAGACAATTGCCGAGGGCTATTTTTCATGGTTTTGCATTTTGACTTCCAGTTCGAGAGAAATAAGCGTCAAAACTTGAAAGTTTTGACGAAAATGGGACAAAATTTACATTTTTCTCAAAATCTTGAGCTTCTTTACTCGTTAAACAATTTCAGAAAAAATAGCCCTCGGGAAGACATTTCTTTTGAAGCCTGAACTGGTCGCTTCTCGTTAGCTTTCCCACACTTCGAGAAATCCATGTTCAAAAATTGTTTTCATGTTATTGCAAGTCGTTGTTCAAATATCATGTTGTTCAAGCCGAAGAGTTGAAATGAGACAGCTATACTGCACCTAGTTGTAACAAGCACATTCTAAGCTGTAAAATGATATAAAAATTATTGTTGAACTCCAAAAATTGAGCAAATTACAGTCACAGCAAATTACATAAAATTTGCTGCAAATACCCGAACCAGCACCTTAACTGCAGCTAGATTTTTTGTAGCTGTCGCATTGCGAGTATATATGCTATTAAATATTTGCCAAAATTATATGTCCCCAGTCAGAGTGACTAGCTTATAAGAAAGCAATTAACAAAATGTTTGAAAGAATAAATGGGAAAACGACCACTAAGAAAATAAGAAAATTTAAAAGTACATCAAATATAATTGATTTATCAGACTTGATTTATTGTCACTAATTAAATATATAAGTACACGTGCGAATATGAAATGATTTAACTTTATGAAACACTTTAGGATACAAGAAACTAAATTAAAAGATCCACACTGTAGTCTTAAAACACTTCTTGTGTCAGTAAGAAGGGGAAACACGTGCCAATATGCGTTAAACAATGCTCTGCTTTAACTACTGTAAGTAAACCACTGGTTAACCACCGGTAATTTAACCAATTGGTTGTGAATACGCTCGGCTAACCAATTGGTTTTCTTACCGTCTGTAACCCTACCACTGGTAAGGCTACCACGACTTGGTGAATACGGCCCTAAGACTCGGGGGGTTAACCAAGTACATATTAGTTTGCAGAGAACGGAAAGACAAATCTGGTCCGATTCTCATTTCAGAAACAAAAGCTGACTGACAGTAAAGTTCGAATTTGGGAAGCCCAGTTTAGGACAGCGACTTGTTTTTGACGAGTCAAGGACACAAAAGCAGCGTGTTGTGTACTTTTATCGATTCACAATGTTAATGTTGAATGTACTGCTTTAGTCTTCAATCAAATCATGAGAAGACCAATTACAATTATCCTTTTCAGTTCTTGAAAACTCCGTGTGAACCGGTCCGCAGTCCGACCACACAACTGAGAGCTACCAAAGCGTATGCCTAAGCCACAACCATAGGTAAAAAGCCTACCTAACCTACCACCAGAGCTCAAAATACTATCTATTTTAGTAACGCCAAACCAATTTACTAATAATTATCAAAAAAACTACAATGGATAATTCAATCAATTTCAAACAGATACAGATACAAGGGCAGTAGAACTCTAGACAAATTGCTCTTCACAACAGTGTACAAGCTAATACTCAGAAAAACGGTATATACGTACATAAAACATCATGTTAAATTGCATGCAAACCAATGCTGGTTTTTAATGACATTTTGGACTGAACTGTAACCAAAGTACAAAACTAATTTGCACACCACCGAATTACCGAAAAAAATCGGCCAATTTTCAGAATCTCCGCAAAATGCGGTATTTAGAGCCACAGCATTATTAGGGTGCTGCAGCCACAAACAACACAGAAAACACATTATCAGTCAGCTACATAAAACTGCACCAACCCCCTGTCTAGACACCGAAACACAGCCACACTATTTTTTCCAGGGTTGAAATGAAAACAACAAAAAACGCAAAGTATTATTTTCAACTATTACGAGAGAGAAGCGTCTTCTGTTCTTTCAACATACAACCCAGAAAGGCGAATTCCCGGAAAAAAGATGCAAATTCGTCGTCACCAGATATTTCCGAAAAAACCGTCTAGCATGGGGTGGGAGTTTCCGGAATTCCGTAAACGGCTCGCAATTCCCGGGTCGTGTCATCCGAGGGCAGCTGGCGAAAGCTCAACCACCACCGCCAACCGTTGGGACTGATCCAGAGGTTGGGGATCATGTCACGAATCAGCGGCCCCCCGTAGGTTTCCGACATATACTTGTAGGTCATAGTCGCGGCAGCAAACAACAGACCATAGCCAATGCCGCGCTGCAGATTGTATTCTGGAAAAAGAAGAGAAGGAAAAAAGGCAGTAAAAGAAAGCTAAAAGAAATGTAAACAGAAATTAATGTGTCGAATAGGTTTCATTCTTGAGACTGCTATCGAAATCGTTATAATCTCACTTGCTTACAAACATCATCTGGCCCTATTGTTATGACGAGGGGATAGCTCAAACTCAAGCTAATCCGTGGAGGAGGGGCGAATTTGTGTGACAGTCTTTCTAGGGATCGACCGGAATTCCGGTTCCGGTTCCGGTACTTTTTGGTTCCGGTTCCGGTTCCGGTTTTTGAAAACGTACCGGAACCGGAACCAATTTTAGCCTATTATCAAAAGCAAAATTTTCAAAAATTTTATCAAACTTATTTAAAACTTTTTGAAAAACTGCGATTCTCTAATAACCAGAATATGATTTATTCAAAAATTTTCGCCTGCGGCGCTATTGCATTACTTAGAATGTTTAGAATTTGTAATAATAATGTCTAATGTATCGTTGTTATGAATATTAACATATTATAAAACAAAAATAATACTTAACTCAGATTAGATACCACAAGACCGCCGAAACTTTTAAATTTAAGTAGTGGTAAAGATACCTAATGCTGTATTGAAATTATTGAAGCCTTGGCGTCAACCTATGATATTTCAAAATTGTATATAGAGTGCGCTGTTGCATAATCAAATGTCAGTTTTAGCTTAAATTTAATCTTTTTAATAGTTTAAATAGTGACTGGACTTTTTGGACTAAGTTTATTACTATTTGTTTAGTAATTACTCCAGTGCACAGATGAACAGAATTACAAAAATTATGGATGGAACATATAGCAATGGTTTTTAAAAATCTTTTGAAGAAACGTCATTTCAAATTTAAAAATCCTGATGAAGCTAGCCAAAAGGAAGAAATTTCGTTTAATTCAAGTTGGAGAAATTGTGCATTTCTACTTTCTTTGAAACTTGTGAAAAATACTTTTGGCTTATATATATGTTTAATGGATGAAAATCTATATATTTCAACCATGTAAAAAACATTTGCATTTTAATCAGAAAACTCCAATAACAAAGTAATTATACTGAGATATAATAACAATCTAAGGAATTGAAAGCCGATGTTCTAAATAAGTCCAATTTCGTATATAGCTGATGTAATACCTAAGTTCATAGCCAGATTGGATTTTACAATACGGAATTTGTACAAGACCAGTAATTTTCAGAAAAATTTTAATTTTGTCTGAAATACAGAGAGAATAAAATTAAACTAAAATGGTAATAGATATCTTATGTTTTCTAAAAATGTAACTGGCATCATTATTTTTTGCGTTTTGAAAATGCTGCAACTTTTCCAAGTGCTCTAGTAAAGTTAAATGAACTTTTTGATTGTGACTAAAAATTATCAGACAAGCCAGATAAAAACCAAACATGTGGTGCGCGCAAAAATTTCGTGGAATCAGTTTCTATCTGCTTAATTGAATATTCAGCTTAACTACATACGTATATATATATAATTAAGAAATTAAATTTTATTTGCCAGTAAATCTCCTTTAAAAGTAAACTAGCATTCGATTAAATTATTCATCGAAATTCGTATATATATACAATGTAAAAATATAGATGCCGTTTATTCATAGAAAATGTGCTCGAATAATATTAATATAGCATATTCATACCGTGTACAATTAATTTTAAATGTTAAATTTTAAATTTAAAGCTATTGAGTAAAGTTTAACAATGCTATATGACAAAAATCTCTTACTAAATTGCAAATTTCATGTTCGTGCATTGAAATAACTATATCAAATATAATTCAAACGTTATTACAATGTTCTAGTAACTGCAAAAAAGCTAAAAATTGTGCAAAGATTGTCCAAAACGTCAGAAAAAATTTTCGATTTTTGTAGTGTTAAAGAGCTGGTTCCGGTTCCGGTTCCGGTTTTTTAAAACCAGTTCCGGTTCCGGTTCCGGTTTTTTGGAGTTCCGGTCGATCCCTAAGTTTAATAATGTTTAAGAAGTATTTTTTAAATTTTAAAAAGAATTTTATTTAGTGTATTTTTGAAAATCTAGAATTTACATACGACACACAAGTGTGTAACAAATCAATATCAAACCAAACCGAAAAATTATGGCTCCTTGAATGGAGGGGGGAAAGCCCCCCCCCCCCTCCCGTAAAAAGAGCCAATCTTGCTGCATCCACTTCAGCGTTATTGACACACATATCGTGCACAGAATTTTCTCGGATTTTTTGGTCTATATTCATCCTATTGGTGCCGGATGTTTTGAGCGCCTTTTATAGCTTAGTTGTAAGCAAAGCAGTGTATAAAACAGAACGACCTCAGACGATAAACTGTTACCAAAATGTGCAGTCAAACGCTCGCAAACCTACTCAAATAGATGGGCAAGCCACCCATTAGGCCTCCGAAGCCATAGTTCCACAGGTCGTCTGTATCTCGAACAGCACAGGTTACACAGGTCGTCGTGGAAAACACAGCACCACACGCCTCTGAAAAAATAAAAAAACATACGCAGGTACGTACACCGAAACAACAATAAAGCACAGAACTAAAGATTATGCCTAAAGCTGGAGAATTTTGTCACCCTAAAATGTAGGGTCTAGGGTGGGCCCCCCCCACAGGATTCGGGTCTCCACCCCCAGAACCGAAAGGGTAAATTTGCAAAACATTTTCGGTCTCGCCGGATTTTTTAGCAACTTTTTACGCGTTTTTAAGCTTAAAATTTGCTTAATTTTTAGCTCAGCAACAACCAATAGCTATTTTTTCAGCAACTTTCGAAAACAGTTTGCCCTCCCCCCCTCCGTACCACACATCCCAGACCCAGAAATCTTTGCCTAGGAAATAGCCAAAGTGGTACCAATTTACCGACCAATTAAGGACGGATACTTAGGAGATTAGCTAGACCTCACGGTAAACTGATAGGTGCATATTATTTGCGTGTTCAAGGACATTTGAGACAGCTTTGTGGCAGTGGTCTAATTCGAACCAGTACGTAATCGGAAATCAGAAACAACAGTAAACGTTACTATACTGGCTTATCCCTAGTGGGGGGGCGGGGGGCCGCCCCCCATTCGGCGACCTCCCCCCCATAAATCCCGACCTCCCCCCATAACCCAAAAAATTGCCAAATTTTACCATTTCTACCCTAAATTTTCAAAAATTTTTCCGGCTTCGCCGGATTTTTGACTAAATATTCGCTGTTTTAGCTTAAAAAACACCTAAAATTAGTCATTTTTTAGCGATTTTTAGCAGTTAGTACACAAAAACCCACAAAAATTCGAAAACATTTTCTAAAAATATGCCCCCCCCTTTGGGTGAGCCCCGCCATCGATGGGGACCCCCGCCCCATGAAGCCCCCCCCATAAAAAATGCCAAGGGATAAGCCAGCTGTAACGAAACCTGTAAACGGTGTATATTTTTAAGAGCAAACACCAGCATAAAAATAGTCCATCAGAAACCCACACTTACGAGGCATAACGGACAGACGTGGATAGCGTCTGAGGCCTTCCCACGTTGTCTTGACTGGGTCATACATTGTACAATGATGCAGTGTTGCAAAACACACTAAAACAAAAATAATTATTAATAATACATACGTACAACGTACATATAGCAAATCAAAAAAGATGCCTAATTTTCTTTGTGACAACAAATGTATATATATACGTATACGTACAACCTTCAACTTACGGTATTTCATTGAGTGCTTTCAAAAAATTCAGGAGATGTACAAGTAATAAAAATGCTCCTCCGGAGCATGAAAAAGTAATATGGGTAGTGGTGAGGTTGTAAAATCAAGAGAGGACTAGTCTTAAAAATGCCTAATATGGGGCTAGGTTCAAAAAACGAAGAGGACTAGGTTGTGGGCGAATTAATATGGGCACAGCTTCGCCGAGCAACCCATATTCGCGGACTGAAAAAGTTATACGTACATACCAGTGTTCAGATTTAGTTACGGTACGTAAATAATATACGACTATGATAAACGAGCTTTAGTGGAAGCAAACATTTCTTTCGATAAACTCTTAATATTTATCTACTGAGCGTTTTAACCATTTATAAGAAAAGTATATATTTCAACAATAAGTTCAGGATCAGAACTCTCTCCGACGATCTTCTATTTCTATTTAACCGTTAGCGTTACAATTATAGCTTTGGTTTTTTTCCTCGTTGCTTGCAGTAGTCCAGCACAACCAAATTATATACTATGTATATATATTAGGGATCGACCGGATATCCGGATCCGGATCCTGCCGGATATTGCAGATCCGGATCCGGATCCGGCAGAAAAAGCATCCGGATCCGGATCTTTTTTTCAGTTAACGAACCAAAGGAAATTTATTACTGAAACTAAAATATTAATGCCTGGAGCGCTCAAAATTAATTTCTAGAAGCGAATTTTCGTGTTAAGAGTGTGGCTTTTACTGGGGGCTCCCGCCCCAAGACCCCCGTGTACCCTAATATTCAACTGAACCCGAATCAGTAGACGTTGATATTTTGTTAACTAATTTTTATAAATGTCAGGTTAAATGAATTTTTTAATTTAACCTATATGTATATATGTTTTTTATAAATTACTGTTAAATAGGTGTCCATGCGTATGGTTATTTTCCAACATCTATAGACAAAACTTTAACAAATTTGCAATTTTCAGACTCCTTGACGTGTTGGGTTTTCTAAATTTTAAGTTGTGCTTTTCTGAATTTTTAAGTGATCCTTTTAAGAAAATGGTTTCCTTCAAATTCTCGGTAGTAGCAAAATTTTAACTTTACTTTACTGCGTTTAACCATACTTATATTGCAAAATTATTAGACAAGTAAGCTTACCGACTTGCAACCTCAAAAAATTTAACTTAAGTGAAATTTTCAAGATGGTTCCAAGTAAAATAGATCAGCAAATTTAAAAATTTTTATGAGCATGTAGTGCCGTTTCACAAATATACTGAATACATAAATAGATAAATACAAGAATATATAAATGAGCCGTGCTGACTACTTTCATCTTAACGATTTCGTTTCTAATATTTAATGAAAACGAAAATTCGGAGTTTGTTTTCGTATCGGTTGCGGTGAGTCTTGCTAGGCTTCAGCCGCTACTACAAAGAATTTAACTGCCGGTATGCAACAACATAATCGAATGAACTGGATCAAAACGTTTTTTTTAAATTGAAAATGCTGGTTGCTAATAAAACTATAACTTGAATTATTTATTCGTAAATAACTAGTTTCAGCAGCAACGGTATATATTGGTTTTATTTTTCTCAAGCTTCATGTAAGAAGTTAATGTTAATCTACTTAAGCTGATTTTTTGAAAAACTTTCATTGTAAACTGTTCCATGTTTGCCGTTGTGGCATATTCATACATTTCAAAAAATCGTTATATACTTAGCGAAAATTGTTTGTTTCAAGCTAAATGTTTAAGTCATTTGCAGCATTCCAACAAAATAGAAATTGTTGAAACTTATTATATATATACGTAAATAAATTCATTATCAGCATTAAAACATTACCAAATCCACAAAAAACCCATAAACATTAACAAAATCAAAGAACAAAATTTTAAAAATTTGCATGTATTTTGATGACTAGATCCGGATCCGGATCCGGAACCGGCCGGATCCAATCCGGATCCGGCAAAATTTTGGATCCGGTCGATACCTAATATATATATATATATATATATATATATATATATATATATATATATATATATATATATATATATATATATATATATATATATATATATATATATAGTTACGTATATATAACTGCTGGAATTGTAATTATTGACTGACATTAATTGCTTTGTATATGACAATCGCCATGGGGAAGCGTGAAAGCCCGCGAGTATGGGTTGCTCGGCAAAGCTGTGCCCATATTAATTCGCCCACAACCTAGTCCTCTTCTTTTTTTGAACCTAGCCCCATATAAAGCATTTTTAAGACTAGTCCTCTCTTGATTTTACAACCTCACCACTACCCATATTACTTTTTCATGCTCCGGAGGAGCATTTTTATTACTTGTCCTTCTTTCATTTTAAAGGTTCCCTTTCCAGCAGTGAGCTAACGCAATGCAATGCAATGCAACGCTGAACAATGCAATAGGCAGGGCAATGTGAGCAAATGGGCTTTCATTTGATACCAAACATGACCACTTTTGAAGACTTTAATTTTTACCCACGCCGGCCACCCACCCACAGGTCGGTGGAGCCACTTTTTGTGGCTGGTATAATGATAAAAGTTGATCGCCTCACCAAGGGCTTTCATTAGATACCAAACATGACCACTTTTGAAGACTTTAATTTTTGACCCACACCGGACCCACCGTGGGTGGGGCACCCACTCACAGGTCGGTGGGGCCACTTTTTGTGGCTGGTATAATGACAAAAGTTGATCGCCTCACCAAGGGCTTTCATTTGACACCAAACATGACCACTTTTGAAGACTTTCATTTTTGACCCACACCGGACCCACTGTAGGTGACCGCTGCGGGTCAGGGGTCACATCCACCGATCTCGGGACTATGCTCATCGTGTTCAGCGACCTCGATTTACTACATATGAGTACCACCCCAAGGCCGAAAAACGCCATTTTTAGCGGCTTTTAGGCCATTTCTAGAGAAAATGGGACTTAGAAACTTTTCGCCAAAACAGGTGAAAAATGCAAAGTTTAGGCCCATCTCCTGAAAGCTCCAGAGCGAAATTAAAAAATCCCCCTCGTTGCATTCCGCGCATAGTCCGAAATATTCAAATAAAACAAACCAAACCGATTTAACTGCTAACCTGTGAAAAAAAGTCGATCACAACCGAAGTGCCAATATAGCGAAAGTCCGAATTTGGGGCCTTGGCACAGAGCCAAAATTGGCAGTCTGCCAAAATGACCAAAAAAGGTTGCATGGGAGGACCCTGAGTACCAACATAATAGTAGTATTGGGCCAAAATGCCCATATCGTTCCAACACTGCGCTGACATACCTATGCACTTCCGAAAAGCGTTATTAACCGAGAAAAAAACAAACGCACGGTAACTCCCGCCTAGTGCAAAATTTCGAAGTCTGGAATTTTAACCAAAAGTATGGTGATGCGTGTAACTCGAGTACTTTACGATGGTAACCTTTTTACCACTCCCGCATCTCTAATTAGCTGGCACCAGGCCAACACTGTCTCCAGGGGGCCGCGCAGACGCCTTTATACCCATATTATGTAGGGGAGCGACACAATAAAGCCCAAAAAAATTTAGCACCAAAATTTCAAAACATCAAAAATAGCACAACATAGCAAGCAACACAGAGACATATTGTATACAACGCGAAATCATAAAAAATCAAAATTGTCCAAATTAAGATTCCACAAAAGTATTTTACATTGTCACTTCTCCCGCCCCCCCCCCCCAATTACTCACTGAAGAAGCCAATATTTTTGGCCACAGCCCAGATTTTTTCATGACAATTTTCACCCTCGGGGGAGTCACGGTAGTTTGGGCCCAGACGTCGGACCAGTCCAATTCCTGGATAGGCATTCTGACGATAGAGGGAACGAAAGTCCCCATCGTGTCCCAGCAAATGAACACTGAAAAAAGAGACAGAAAATACAAAATTCCTAAAAAAGGGACAAAGAATAGGAAGAACTGAAACAACGGACCACTTTTCTGTAAAAAAACCTCGCAAACAGTTGCATTAATACAAACCTATTTACTTCTGTCAAGAAAATGAAGTAAACGCGGGCTGGCAAGCGGATCCACGAAGGATACAAGGCATTAATCATAGAAAACGATGACCTTTGTGAAAATTTTATGAAAATAATGTCCTTTCATACGACACCAACTTCTGTCACTCAAGAAATGAACAGGTCCAAGCCTGTTTGGAGAAGCGGAAATAAGTGTATATATACTATAAAAAAGGAAAACCAATCATTTTCCTCGAGAAAAATCTTCTACATAATAAGAACTGTACCTATACATATAATGTACATAAAAAACATAATTTTCACAATACGCTCTAGCAGGTTTGGCTCAGAATCACCTATCCGTTCTCGGAATGCCCCGCCCCAACCACCCCTTGGATTTTTCAAGGTCAGCAGAGTCGGGAACGGAAACTAAAACGTAACTTACTCCATGCCAGGATGCTGCGGTGAGATGTCGTATTTGTTCATGATGGCTTTGACCGAAGGATGGGCCAGATAGCGCTGTCGCTGGTACTCATCCAAGGGTATACCTTTGGGTCGAATGGTGGGCCGAAAGTTCTGCGAGAATTCATTGCCATCATGGCCAAGCTTGGACTCCCCAGGTTTGACGGGCGGATCCCACCTGAAACAGCCGCAAACAAAAACATGATCATACATGTACCCACCCCATACCTGTAGCTCACCCCCAGAATCCGGATTTTCCGGTTTTTTGGATTTCGCCGCCGGTTCACCCCAAAAAAACTTCTTCCCCTGAACATATATGAACAGGACACTTAGCGGAAAGAAGCTTTAAACCTATGGAACCACATTAAATTAAAAAATATTATATAATTACTCATTATGTTAAGCCTGGCAACAGATACGTATAGAGGTCGGGGAAAAACCAAGGTAGTCACTTTTTGGACTCTGCGGAACTACTCCGTGGAGCAATCCGGCTATAAATTATTTTCTTATCAAGCCCTGTCCAGACAGTCATTTTGGTATATAAATCGCCCCTCTAGGTCCTGTCGTTATTTAGTAATTAACGGTTAATTAGCCGGGGTAAAAAACCAACCGATGGGGAAAAACCAACCCCAATATTCGGCCAGGGTAACTCGTATTAGCGATTTTATGCATGCGACAGGTAAAATCGGCGTCGCTGACTTCATATCTGCAGTTACTTTGCGATATTCCTTATAATAAGTGAGAAAATTGTGGAGAATTTAGAGATAGATAGATTACACGACTAGCTGGTAGCAGAGTTAAACTTCACTGAACACCAAAACTCTCAAACATACATTATATACGATAACAAAACATACGATAACGTTACTAACGAAAGTTCCGTTTTTAGAATAACTACTATTTTTGATATATGGTTTAAATCTCTTTAAGCTTTTTATTTCTTTGCTTTCTCATCCCTTAATTTCTTGACATCCTCCGCCCCGGCGTCAGCGATAGCCTGGTCGTTACAGTCACTTGCCATAGGATCCTCCATTTCCAGTGGAACCAATTCTTTGATGGCACGTCTTCAATGGGACCCATTTGCCAGTTGGATCCTGAGCTGGTTCGGATATAGACCACGATGACATATGCAAGCGGACTAGCATCCGCAAAGCTTACAGGTTGGCAAGGATCATCAGAACGCAGTGGAATGGGGCGAACAAGCTGAACCGTGGAGGCGATTGATGTGGAGATATCCTCCCACTCGTGCTTGTAGCGGCTTTGCAGATCTTCGTCCCGTCCAATCTTCTCCTGCCACAACTTCTGCAACAGGATCCTCCCCTTGATAGTGACGGGACGAAAATATCCCATAAAATCAAATGGTTTGGCTAGGTACCGCAGTACTTGTTTCTTTGTCGTGGGTTCTGCAAAAGTAGGCATGGACTCGGGATCTAGGAAACTTTGAAGTTGAACGGTTGTATTATTATTGATAGGATCCGTAGGTAAGCATGGGAAAGATGACATTGTGCCATCTTGTTCACTAGAACCAGCAAAGTGGACTTGTTGTGTGGTAGTAGGTCCTTCGGAGGGTGTGTCGGAACTAGATGTGTCATGTTGATCAGCAATCAGACTGTTAGAGGTGTGAGCTGGAGAACTAGAGCTTTCTTTCTTGCGACACAATCATTTAAATATAAGCGCTAACTAAGAACATAATTTTGAGTGCTATTCGAAGAACGAACGGTAACTCTAAATCCGGTTCATCCCAAAACGCTGTATTTTCGGGCCGTTTGACCAGTGGTCAATAGGCCTCGTAGGCTGTAGTGACCAGTGGTCACTTCCGTCGGTTTCGGCGATATGCCCAGTGAAACGAGCGTAGTCGATTTACTATAAATGCCCCCGACCAAAACGCCGAAAAACGCTGTTTTAGGCCGTTTGACCAGTGGTCAATAGGCCCCATAGGCTGTAGTGACCAGTGGTCACTTCCGTCGGTTTCCGCGATATGCCCATTGAAGCGAGCGTAGTCGATTTACTATATATGCCCCCGACCAAAACGCCGAAAAACGCAGTTTTAGGCCGTTTGACCAGTGGTCAATAG
The DNA here is from genome assembly GCA_030248195.1 of Trissonchulus latispiculum. Classification (NCBI taxonomy): domain Eukaryota; kingdom Metazoa; phylum Nematoda; class Enoplea; order Enoplida; family Ironidae; genus Trissonchulus; species Trissonchulus latispiculum. The sequence goes on along the minus strand of JASAND010019798.1, from coordinate 17,987 downwards.
GCCCCGTAGGCTGTAGTGACCAGTGGTCACTTCCGTCGGTTTCGGCGATATGCCCATTGAAACGAGCGTAGTCGATTTACCATATATGCCCCCGCCCAAAATGCCGAAAAACGCAGTTTTAGGCCGCTTGACCAGTGGTCAATAGGCCCCGTAGGCTGTAGTGACCAGTGGTCACTTCCGTCGGTTTCGGCGATATGCCCATTGAAACGAGCGTAGTCGATTTACTATATATGCCCCCGACCAAAACGCCGAAAAGCGCAGTTTTAGGCCGTTTGACCAGTGGTCAATAGGCCCCGTAGGCTGTAGTGACCAGTGGTCACTTCCGTCGGTTTCGGCGATATGCCCATTGAAACGAGCGTAATCGATTTACTATATATGCCCCCGACCAAGACGCCGAAAAACGCTGTTTAGAGTGAGTTTTCCCAGCTTTGACCCTGGGCGAGGAACCACGGGAGCCATGCTGACCAGTGGTCACTTCGGGCGGAATCGGCAGTATGCTCATCGTTTTCAGCGACCCCGATTTACTATATATGGGGACCACCCCGAGGAAGCTAGGGAGCAAAATTAGAAAATCCCCCTCGTTACTTTATGCACCCCTACTGGTAATTTTCAACAAAAGATACTAGACCTCTCCAGCTTCTGCCCAGTTCTAGAAAAGTGTGACCAAAATTTGCGAAAAATAGCGAAAGTCCGACTTTGGGACCTTGGCACAGAGCCAAAATTGGCCAGGTGCCAAAATGACCAAAAAAGGTAGCATGGGGGGATCCTGTCTACCAACATATAATAGTAGTATGGTGCCAAAATGCCCACATCGTTCCAACACTTAGCCGTAAAATGCATTTCCAATAAGCGTTATTCACCGAGAAAAAAAACAAACGCACGGTAACTATCGCCTAGTGCAAAATTTCGAAGTTCCGAATTTTAACCAAAAGTATGGTGGTACTTGTAGTACTACTCGAGTTGTTTACGATGGTAACCTTTTTACCACTCCCGGACCTCTAATTAGCTGGCACCAGGCCAACACGGTCTCCAGGGGGCCGCGCGGACGCCTTTATACCCATATTATGTAGCGCGCCGCTCCCGCCCCCATAATACCAGAGTATTATTATTATTATTTTTGACCACTTTAGCCAGTGGCGTAGCCAGAAAAAAATTCGGGGGGGGGGGGCACATCCACAATTTGTTTAACATTTACCCAGGTTTTTCAAAATCGTTATTCGCTTGTTTCAGACTTTTTTCGGATAACATAAACTAAGGTTACGACAACTGACCTTTCAAATTTTCGGAGGTACAATGCATACCGTATTATGCCAAACAGTGGCCCACCCAATAAAACGCCCATGGGCGTTTTTTCGGGAGGGTGGGCGCTTTTTTGGATTTCTCAATGCTCACTTTCATGACTTAGAAAATTAAAAGTTTGTGAATAAAGTTGTCACTTTAAGCTATTTTAAGGCTTAATCAATCTTCGTTTCTTTGGATAGACATATTAAGAGCAACTGACACGTGCCGAGCAGCTAGTCCGTAGAAATTTATCGAATTTATGGAAAATTGGCAACGCTGTATATAATTATAAGACGGTTTCCAAAATATAGCCCATGTGCGTTTTTTTTCGGGGGGGTGGGCGGTTTTTTTGGATTACAAAAATCAAATCTGAAATTGCCGATTCTGAAAAAACGCCCATGGGCCACTGTTTGGCATAATACGGTACATGTACATAAATACAGCAGCTACACGGGGGGTCTGGGGGGCGGAGCCCCAGAAGCTGGAGAATTTTTGAAAAATGTAATCATGGGGGAGCTCGGAGAGCCCCCATAATATGAGCTATAAAGGCACTTTGCGGATTTGGAAAAGTGCTAATTAGGCATAACTAATTAACGGGAAGGAATTAAGAGCTAATATTTACATTTTTGAAATCTCCAGGCCAAGAGCTTTCGAATGATACCAAACTTGCCCGGAAAAAATGAACTTTGAAAAAATCGACTTTCTCTTACGGGTTTGAAAGTGGGGTTTTTTTCTCTGTATTCAGCATGATTTTTTCCATTTTTCTGTTAACTCGATTTTTCAAACGGCCCATAGGAAAAATTTTTCTATACTATTTTTTGATTATCTAGGCAATGGCATTTAGCAAGTTTATGTTTTTTCCCGAATTTCGATCTGGTTCGATTTTTATAGATGGTCAAAAATGGAAAAAATAGCGTTTTTGGACACCTTCAAGCTGAAAAATTTCTAAGTCCGAAAATTTGAAAATAGTCTAAAAACGGGCAAAAACAGCGTTTTTCGGCCTCGGGGTGGTACCCATATATAGTAAATCGGGGTCGCTGAACACGATGGGCATACTGCCGAAACCGACGGATGTGACCTCTGACCCACAGCGCCCACCCACAGTGGCTCCGGTGTGGCTCAAAAATGAAAGTTTTCAAAAGTGGTCATGTTTGGTATCAAATGAAAGCCCTTGGCGAGGCGATCAACTTTTGTCATTATGCCACACCCGAAAAGTGGCTCCATCGTCCTGTGGGCGGGTGCCCCACCCACAGTGGGTCAGCTGTGGCTCAAAAATGAAAGTCTTCAAAAGTGGTCATGTTTGGTATCAAATGAAAGCCCTTGGCGAGGCGATCAACTTTTGTCATTATGCCACACCCGAAAAGTGGCTCCATCGTCCTGTGGGCGGGTGCCCCACCCACAGTGGGTCAGCTGTGGCTCAAAAATGAAAGTCTTCAAAAGTGGTCATGTTTGGTATCAAATGAAAGCCCTTGGCGAGGCGATCAACTTTTGTCATTATGCCACACACCGAAAAGTGGCTCCATCGTCCTGTGGGCGGGTGCCTCACCCACGGTGGGTCCGGTGTGGGTCAAAAATGAAAGTCTTCAAAAGTGGTCATGTTTGGTATCAAATGAAAGCCCTTGGCAAGGCGATCAACTTTTGTCATTATGAAACACCCGAAAAGTGGCTGCCCCTTCCCGAGGGCGGTGGCCCCACCCACAGTGGGTCAGCTGTGGCTCAAAAATGAAAGTCTTCAAAAGTGAGTCATGTTTGGTATCAAATGAAAGCCCTTGGCGAGGCGATCCAACTTTTGTCATTATGCCACACCCGAAAAGTGGCTCCATCGTCCTGTGGGCGGGTGCCCCACCCACAGTGGGTCCGGTGTGTGTCAAAAATGAAAGTCTTCAAAATTGGTCATGTTTGGTATCAAATGAAAGCCCTTGGCGAGGCGATCAACTTTTGTCATTATGTAACACCCGAAAAGTGGCTCCATCGTCCTGTGGGCGGGTGCCCCACCCACGGTGGGTCCGGTGTGGGTAAAAAATGAAAGTCTTCAAAAGTGGTCATGTTTGTTATCAAGCAATGAAAGCCATTGGCGAGGCGATCAACTTTTGTCATTATGCCACCCACAAAAAGTGCCCTCACGGACCTATGGGCAGGTGCCCCACCCACAGTGGGTCCCGGGTGGATCAAAAATGAAAGTCTTCAAAAGTGGTCAAGTTTGGTATCAAATGAAAGCCCTTGGCAAGGCGATCAACTTTTGTCATTATGCCACACCGAAAAAGTGGCTCTATCGTCCTGTGGGCGGGTGCCCCACCCACGGTGGGTCCGGTGTGGGTTAAAAATGAAAGTCTTCAAAAGTGGTCATGTTTGGTATCAAATGAAAGCCCTTGGCGAGGCGATCAACTTTTGTCATTATGCCACCCACAAAAGTGCGCTCACGGACCTGCGGGCGGGTGCCCCACCCACAGTGGGTCCGGTGTGGGTCAAAAATGAAATTCTTCAAAAGTGGTCAAGTTTGGTATCAAATGAAAGCCCTTGGCGAGGCGATCAACTTTTGCCATCACTGCCACCCACAAAGTGCGCTCACGGACCTGTGGGCGGGTGCCCCACCCACAGTGGGACCGGTGTGTTTGTTAATTGAAAGTATTAATGAGTTGTGAAGTTTGGTAACAAATGAAAGCCCTTGGCAAGGCGATCAACTTTTGTCATTATAGCACCCACGAAAAAGTGGTTCCATCGCTCTGCGGAGAGGGGTACATTCGTGTGTTGTCAAGCGTGTAAGTTCAAAAACGAAAAATTGTCAACCTCTAAAATGAATGCGGCCAAGATTGTTTCATTATATATCTTTAGCTAAAATGAATGTGGCAAAGATTGTTTCATTATATATATAGCTGGAGTGGAGGTAACAATACAAAATCCTTCAGGCTTGCTATATATATAAGTTAAAACCACCCATTATGGATGGTATCACACTCTGATACAATACCAAAAATGAAATAGGACAAGTAGGAAAAATGCTCCTTGCAGTCGCATGAAAAAGTTAATATGAGCTATGATGGCCAACATTTAAGCGTGTCAAGGACAAGACTTAAAATGTTTAATACGAGCCAGCATCTAAATATGTAGAGGACAAGATGTAAAAGTCTAACATGATCCGCTACGTTTCTCTTGGGCTCATATTGACGCAAATGAAATGGCTAATATATTTTGTAGATACAAAGGCTTTCTTCAGAAAGTCAAAAGGTTAGGATGGTTTGCATATGCAAGGATGGTAAGGCTGGATGAAATCTCACAAGGTAAGTATATATCGTCTGTGACAGTTCTAATTTTTATTTCCTTATTCAGGTTTATATTGATTGCTTTTGTTAATAATTTATATACATGTACATACGTATAGTGAGATCTGAAGCAGCGTCGTAAAACAAACACATTTTTTGAAGTGAAGTTGAAAAATCTGGCAATTCTGATTTTTGCTAAACGTATACGCCAGTATTAATATTCAGTCTTTGCTGGCTAGGTTTAATAATGTCTGTTTAGAGGACACGTACCACAGGCGTAACCAAAGTGAGCGTCAATATGAGCCCAAGAGAAACGTAGCGGCTCATGTTAGACGTTTACATCTTGTCCTCTACATATTTAGATGCTGGCTCATATTAAACATTTTAAGTCTTGTCCTTGACACGCTTAAATGTTGGCCATCATAGCTCATATTAACTTTTTCATGCGACTGCAAGGAGCATTTTTCCTACTTGTAAAAGTCATAATGAAAACATTTAAAAAGATTATATAGACATTCAAATCGCATATATATATATAAATAAGGATAGTGCTATTTCAAATTCCTGTAAAATTCGCTTACTGAAACTATGTCTTTCTGTTTTCTCATTTTTAGACAACAATTTCTACAAACTTGTTAGATTATAAGTGCAAGAGGTCAGATCTTTAGATAAAATCGGGGGGGTTCTGGGGGCGCCACCCCCCACTTAAAAGACAGACCTTTTTAGAATATGGCATAACCTATTTTTAGAGCACATTTTGCTAAAATTTTGGAAAATTTAACCGTGTAATTTGATGTGCAAATTAGATTTTTCTGAGTCGATTAATAAAATTCGCGCCTACGGCGCGAAAATTTTGTAAAATTTTCCCCGACACGGAAAATTTTCCGGGGGGCAAATGAGTTTCGGGGGGGGAATTCCCCCCCCTGCCTACGCCCCTGACTTTAGCTGAGTCAAACAGTCGATCAGGCGAAATGAGGTTTTCACCGGCTAGCACAAAATTGCCAAGTCCAAATGTAATTTTGATCTGTTCACGTGAAAGAACGCATTAAACTTGCTATGTGAATGACTTTTGAGCAACTAATAACCATTTTTGTGAGTTTAGCTGCAAAAGCAAAAATTGGTTTTTCTAAATATTCTAATTATTCGAATAGGCGGATTACCGGATATCCGTTAACGCAAAATAGGCGGATATCCGGATATGAAAAAATATCCGGTGCCCATCATCATCACTACTAACTACTATGGGAAATTTTCCACAGGCCTTCAAAAATAGGCAAATTTTGAATTTTTGGGGGGTCGAAAATGCCAAAATTTTCAAAATGTGAAATACAATATATATAATGTTCAAAAGTGGTCCGATATTGCTCAAATTTCATGTGGTAGGTGGAATGGGCACTGCCAACTTGCAAGCCAAATTTCAGCCCGCTAGCTCATCCCCATCGCCCTAACGGGGTTGGTTTCCCCCCCCCCGACCCCTCTAATATCCAGATGAATGGAAATACCCAGAGAAAACAGACCAAGTCATTATCGTGCGCAAATCTGTATTAAAGCAGAGAAAGACTACACTGGCAATCCTTTTATGTTAGAGGAGGGGGTTGGTTGGGAGTGGAGACTGGCTAATGTTTCCCTTCGCCAGTCCCCCATACGCCCTACCACTTTTTGAGGAGCGTACGTAGAAGTCTGAAAAAAGTACTAATGTGCAGAAGCAGATTCTTGGCAGTTGAATTTTAAAAAATTTATATATACTTTTTAAAGAAAACTAGGTATATATGGGCTTATTCTACTTGAGGCCCCCATTAACATCCTCCCCCCCAAAATTTTTTCCTATATACAGTACAGCTCATTTCAAAGTGCGTTTGAAGCGAAGTCCCATATCTGGCGAAATGTCGCGAGCGCACGCGAAATTCGCGAAGGCTTTGCGACATTCGTGTAGATTTTTCGCGATATGTCGTACGAAAATTTTAATTTCGCGAAGTCGCATGCGAAGTTCGCGTAACTTCGCGAAATTTCCCCAGATTTCGCGAAAGCACTTCGCGAAATTTCTTCCACTTCGCGAAAACTCCTCGCGAACTTCGCGAAACACTTCGCGAAGTTCGCTAGCTAAGGTTTTTGTTAGCTAATTTGAGGGGTTTTCTCCATATCTACCAAAATTCTGGGTAAATTTTAAATTATAGCTTTGGCTCAAATTTTTGTCTTCGCGAAATGTCGCGTAATTTACGCGATGTTGTGCGACATTTCGCGAAGTTGTCGCGAAATCTTATAAAAGGTGTTGTGGATTTACGTCTTTTGGAGAGTCCTAAATTAAGAAGTTATGGCTTGCGGACATACGTAGAGAACACGAAAAGGAAAATAGACCTGAGCTATATATGTGTCACCCGTTTTTCCCGCGTGGTTCCCATCACTGTTACGATTCTTCCCGAAAGTTCTTACTACCTTCTTTCAAGTACTTTCAAATGAAGGCAGCTTATATGCCTTGCTTTTTTCCGGAAGACGGTTATTTTAAAAATGCCGATTACCGCACCACTTGTTGCCATCGCATTCTTCTGTTCACGATATATATTCCTTTCATTTGGTACAGAATTCCTTGAAAAAACGACCAGTGAGAAAATTTTTCTGAATTTGTTTCATGAACAAACAAGCTTTATATATATTTTTTAAATAAATGTAAATTTTGCTGATGCTGCCAATTTCGTTTGATTTTTTGAGTTTGACCCATAACGGGTCGCCAAGTTCGATGACATAAAGTTCTAGCCAAAAATCAAGCTCTAAACTTACCAGAAATCTAGCCCTAAAGAAGTTCCAGCCAAGATCCGAAAATGAGGGTATCCCTATGCCTATGTATGGCCGTTCATATATACAATTTCTCCATCAGGATAAACGCAAACCATGAAAAATGGTAATTGGCAATTGTCTCAAAAATGCGTGTGCAGCTTTCCGATTGCTTCCATGTGTTCAGAGAAATCCGTGCTTAAAACAGCCCTGTTGACATTTTCAGTATTTCTCATTTTCGCTCATGCTCGCGATCACGCAGAGTTGATGCAGGAAGCTTCCGTTGGGCACAACACATGTTGAATAGGAAGCTAATGCAGGCCATACCGGAGCCACTGACCTGCGCTGTTCTTTTTCGCTTCCGGACAAGTTAGTTCCGTTTGTTTTTTTCCGTGTAAGTCACGCTTGGAGAAGCACTTTTCTTCGAACTCAAAAACTGAACGATCTGGGCACTTTCAGCCGGTGAAGTTTGGTTTTTCTGAGAGTAGTATTTGTGTTAACGTACCTTTTGGACAATTTTTCGCTGCGCGGCCCGACCGCTAAGATGACTAAAAAAGGCCAATTTTGTGTCACGGCTACAGGGCTCAGGGAACAAGCTAGATAGACGCGGCTTGTTGCATAAGAAACTTTGGGATAGGTAGCGTGTCATAACCGAGGCGATTTTCGATATCTGTCCGGGATCGTTCAGGCGGCCGGCCCAAAGTTGGTCCGGCCAAATAGCCATTTTGGAAAAATTTCTAAGTCGGGATCTAAGTCCCAAATCCACAGAAAATAGTCAAATAGGCATAAATATGCAGTTTTGGGCCATTTAGTGGAACACATATAAGGGTTTTCGGGGTCTCAGAACCTAGGTTTTTTGGTCAAAAATAGCGTCGTTTGCAGAAGTGAACAATAGTTTTGACGACGCCAAAATAAAAATGACGAAAGAATGACCAAGCCAAAATGTGGAAGTAGCACTCAAATTAAAAAAAGAATGCAAAGTTCCCATCATGTCTTAACAGTGGTTTTTCAAAAAATTTCTCAAATTTGGGGGCTGCCGCTCCCAAGCCCCCGCTCTATATATATATATTGTCTTTGTGATTTATGTTAAACTTCGACGATGTTTGAATACTCAATTAGTTTTATATTACAAAGCCATAGATTACGAGACTTCATGCTACATCCTTCAATTGCATTTTGATGCACGTTTCTCATATACCACTTTCGCTGAATATTTTTTGAAAACTTACTCTTCGGATTTTCTCGGCTAAAATGGAATCAGAGCTACTACCAGGGATAGATCTGGATGCAGCCCCGTCGTCGCGATTTGAATAAGTAAACAGGAAAAACAGAAAAAAGGCATATCCACAGAATTTCGCGAGCGCGTATACATACGAATATTTCCAAAGTTTTTACCAGATTTTTGGATAGACAAAGCTCAAAAAGTCATTCGATTTTAGCAAAAAATTCTTATTTTCCCCTCAAAAAGTATAAATTTTTAAAAATTTTCTTGTTTCTGCAAAATGAAAGGAATTAAAGATTTGAAGAATGATTTCATCTAAAATGCAAAAAAATTTCTTCAACTTCTGGGGGACTCCGCCCCCCAGACCCCCCGCATTGTATTGGATTATTCTCATCATGTTTAATGCTCAAAGTCATGTCACATAGACACCAGATAAGTACGAAGTTAGAATATATATACGTATATTCTTGCGGTACAGTGTGAAATATTAAGCATAAGGTTTTCTGCCAAAATCGAGGAAAAGGAAGAAAATGGTACTTTTCAAACTTCTTTGTTCTGTGGGTTCGGTTGATTACTGGGGGAATATTTAAAGTTTCTTTCACACAGCTTTAACTTTTTTGCCTAAAGTTTACTGAGAACCTTAAAAATGAAATAGAAAAAGAATAAAAATGCTCCCATGGGGCATGGAAAATGCAATATGGGTGGCATGTGGTTTTAAGCGGATATAGGACTAGGTTTTAAAACGTTAATATGGGAAGGGAAGGTTGTAAATAACAAGACGACTAGGTTTAAAGCGACTAATATGGACCAGCTTCGCTGAACAACCCATATTCGCGGACGGACACTCATGTTCCACTCCACATAATATGACGTTTATTGACATAAACTCTACAGTCGTCAGCTTTCTAGGCCAGCATGCTATAATAATTTTGAAATATATACTACGTAAGGTTTTGTTATTTCAATCGTTTTATCCCGCATTGCCATGTATCCAGCAGAATTTGTGACATCAATTTTTACTCGCATTGCCATGTATCCAGCAGAATTTGTGACATCAATTTTTACTGTATACAGTTTACTGTATATGTTAATTAAGTTAATGCGTTTTATCTTAAGTAAGTAGTATAATAAGTGTACATATTATATACGAGCACAACTTACATACGTAGTTGTTGCAGACGTAGTTAATGATACCATCAGTTGCAGACAGTTATGCTTACAAATTGGTAAACTGTTACTGAAGAACTTCCGTCAGCATCAGGCTGGACAGTTTCCGCGAATATGGGTTGTTCAGCGAAGCTGGTCCATATTAGTGCGCTTTAAACGTAATCCTCTTGTCATTTACAACCTGCCCCTCCCATATTAACGTTTTAAAACCTAGTCCTATGTCCGCTTAAAACCCCATGTCACCCATATTGCATTTTTCTTGCCCCATGGGAACATTTTTATTCTTGTATATAAAGCTTGTTTGTTCATGAAACAAATTCAGAAAAAATAGTTGAGACGACATATTATCTCACTAATCGTTTTTTCAAGGAATTCTGCACCAAATGAAATGAATAGATATATCGTGAACAGAAGAATGCGATGGCAACAAGTGGTGCGGTAATCGGCATTTTTAAAATAACCGTCTTCCGGAAAAAAGCAAGGCATATAAGTTGCCTTCATTTGAAAGGATTTGAAAGAAGGTAGAAGAACTTTCGGGAAGAATCGTAACAATGATGGGAACCACGCGGGAAAAGCGGGTGACACATATATAGCTCAGCTCTAATTTCCTTTTCGTGTTCTCTTCTTCTTCTTGTTCCAGCAGCACGGCAAGACGATAGCTTCAGCAGCATCAAATGCGGCCGATCCGACCGTGTTCTCTATATCCGCAAGCCAAAACTTCTTAATTTAGGACTCTCCAAAAGACGTAAATCCACAACACCTTTTATAAGATTTCGCGACAACTTCGCGAAATGTCGCACAACATCGCGTAAATTACGCGACATTTCGCGAAGACAAAAATTTGAGCCAAAGCTATAATTTAAAATTTACCCAGAATTTTGGTAGATATGGAGAAAACCCCTCAAATTAGCTAACAAAAACCTTAGCTAGCGAACTTCGCGAAGTGTTTCGCGAAGTTCGCGAGGAGTTTTCGCGAAGTGGAAGAAATTTCGCGAAGTGCTTTCGCGAAATCTGGGGAAATTTCGCGAAGTTACGCGAACTTCGCATGCGACTTCGCGAAATTAAAATTTTCGTACGACATATCGCGAAAAATCTACACGAATGTCGCAAAGCCTTCGCGAATTTCGCGTGCGCTCGCGACATTTCGCCAGATATGGGACTTCGCTTCAAACGCACTTTGAAATGAGCTGTACTGTATATATATATATATATAATGATTTTAGGAAAATTTTGAAAAGTTTTCGCCCACCCCCCAGGGTTCCCCCGCCAAGGAATACCCAGTAGGGTATACAAGGAATGGTGAGCGTCGATGGGGTGCCCGTCACAATCGAAAAACTCATTAAAACACACAAAAATAGTTAAGGCAAAAAAATAAGAACATCAGAAGCCACCCAGCAAAAATTTCCAGTCAAAACATTTTTTGGTAGTAATGAACTATATATATACGTGTATAAGAACTTCCCTCGAAACCAAAATATTGCGAAAAAATTCTTGCGTCTCTCTCTCCCCCCACAACAATTTGGGCTTAACCCAAAACAAGGGGGCAGACACTTACGAGCATTCGTTACAACATTCTCTGATTTTTGGATAGAACAGTCGATAGCGGACCTCCGGATCTCTGGGAGGACCCTCCCAACCAAATTCCAAAGCTCGCTTCGGATAATCGTCTACAACTTTCATCGCATTACCGCATTTCCACAACAACTGTATACCACTATCTGAAAATAAAGAGAATATATGTGCCCGTACGTATATACGCTGGGGTTTTCTTTTCTAGCCAAAAATATGGTGCAGGAAGTGGGTCGGACCCGGGCCCGGGGGGGGGGGGAAGAAATTTTCGGGGGGGGGGGGAAGAAATTTTGCCAAAATGATCCCAAGAAAGGTATTTTTGGCGTATTTTGCATGGGGAGACGCAAAAAGTTCTCAAAAATGCCAGGATTTAAGCTAAAAATTGCTATTTTTTACGAAAAAATCTCCGGCGAAGCCGGAAAAGTTTTGAGAATTGGCCTATTTTTGGCAAAAATTTGGGCCTCCAAAAAATCCCGGGGGGGGGGGAAGCAAAAATCCCGGGAGGGGGCGATTTCGGGGGGAGGCATTTTCGGGAGGGGGGGAGGTCAATTTCGGGGGCCCCCCCGGAAAAATACCCTTATATATACATAGGTGTACCCAGGCGCGTAGCCAGGGGGGGGGGGGGGGAATGGGGGAAATTCCCCCCACCGAAATTGTGTTGCCCCCAGGAATTTTTTTCCTGTCATGTGTAAAACGCCCATTTTTCAAAAACTTTTCGCGCCTTCGACGCGTATAGCGCGGCGGGAAAAAAACCCAAACCGATATGCGGGAAAAAACCCATCGCCAGTGTGAGTCACTCATATGAGCTAGATCGGATTTTAATAGCCTATCTTAAAGAGCGTCCAAAACTACCCTAGAGGGTGTATTATTGTAGCTCCCACCAGTGTTTTTTTCGCCGACGGCTTGTGTGTAACGTTACACACCTCGCCAAAAATTTTTGCTATTTTTCAGAAAAAAGTGTGTAACTACCTAAAACTTCTAATTTTCCACTGCCTCTCAGCAAATTTTTTGGGACTTTGAAAATTTTGAAATTTTTGGTCCCAACATGGGGGTCAGGCAGGGTCAACTTTGGGGGGTCACCCTGAACTACTGGGAAGACTTAGCCCAAAACGGATTACAGTTTCACAGAGGATATGTCTCGAACTTCATGATGGTGTATTCAATATGGCTCTAGTGCCTGTGGTGTGACCTGGGGGTGACCTAGACTCGGCGGGAAAAAAACCCATGTGCGGGAAAAAACCCAAATTTCAAAATGAAATTTTTTTCTAACCATTAGCAGCAAAGGAAAAATTCATGCATTTCTTAGCTCAGTAGAGCCTCCTGATTAATTTGGTATAGATTTTACCTAGGTTCGACCTTCCATGTGAGGTCCAGGTGGCCAAAATCTGAGATGGTGCCATTTCAAGCCAAATTTTCAAATTTCGCCAAAAACCGCTAAATTTTTCACTAAAATAGGTCGGGTTTGGCTTTAAATGCAATAAAAACACGTTTTCCATGTGATAGGATGCTTAAACCGCAGAAATTAAGCAAATTTCAAAAATTTCCAAAATTTGCCTATGTTTACGTGTTAAACATACGAAATTTTGAAAAGTCAATTTGACATGATTTTTTGCAAAAATATTAGTATTTTATGATTCAGATGTACTAAAAATGACCCGCTCTTTCGAATGGTATAGTCAAAACCGTTCTGGCGTGCTTACAGCAAAAAATTCGGCTGGGTTTTTTTCCCGCCCATGGGTTTTTTTCCCGCATTGGGTTTTTTCCCATCGGTTTGGTCGAAAATTTCTCGCCAACGGTAAGCGCTAGAGAGACGTTTTATAGCTCATTTTGAAGCTCTTCGCAAGGCCTGATGGTAGTTATCGTTAGATTTTCGATTTGTCGCTTAATAAAAAAGTTACAGCCAAAATTCGAAAATTTGGGTTTTTTTCCCGCCGCGCTATATTGACTGAAATTTACCATCATAATATGGGTTTGGAACGCCAAAGATGAGTGCTAAATACCCTATTGGATGTGGTTCGCCCACTTTATGCATCATTTGCGTGCATAAAAACGTATTGAGCCTCATTTCGCTTCTTCAATTCAAAGAATGTTTTGAAAAAATTCCTCAGACGTTACAAATTTGAAAAATTTCTCAACCTCAGGGGGACTCCGCCCCCAGACCCCCCACCAAATTTTGGCATTCCCACCCCCCGAAAATTTTTTCTGGCTACGTTAGTGGGTGTACCACCTGTTTGGGATGGGGGGGAGTAAAAAGTCCAAATCTGGCTTAGGGGGTCTAAAAAATCGGAAATTTTCAAAAAACTTTACCCAAATTTTTTTCAGCTAAAATGGCCCTTTTTGACATAAAACCTACTCTTTTCCGCATAAATCTACTCAAAAACTACTCGTATTGCGTTTTACAGCCTATTTTTTAGCGTTTTTAACTATTTTCAGCCAATTCTTTGAGAAAATTTTTGAAAAATTGCAAAAATGTAGCATTTTTCTCTTGTTTGGACCCCATTTTAGGGGGGAGGCGTGTATGAGCTCGGCTTAGGGGGGGAGCATAGGTGTGTTAGGGGGGGGCCAAAATGACAAGTTTTGGCGACCCCGCCACAAGATTTTCAGATTTTTGCTTCCCCCCCAGATTTTTGGCCAAAAAGTGGCCAAAATGGCAAAAAATCGAAAATTTAGGGGGGTCCCCCCACCCTCCGTCGGAACCCCCCCCCCATAGGTGTACGAGGCTAGTTTGCCCCCGGTGAGACAATAGGTGTGGCTGGCGAAAAAAGTGGGGGTGGGAGTTCAGAAAAAAGTAGGAAGGAAGGTTTGGCGAAAAAAGGGGGTGTGGGGGTCGCGAAAAGTCGATTTGCGAGGAGGGGTACGGGTAAGAAAAATTTTCAAGGGGGGGGTCGGCGAAAAATTGGTTTTTCGTTAAAAAATTGGAAAATTTTCTCAATTTACAGCTATTTGTAACGATTTTTAGCTTAATTAAGCGAATTCTAGCAAGTTTTCGCTAATTTTTGGAATTTTTTGGAAAAATTTCGAATTTTTAGCTAAAAATTTTCAAAAATTTAGGTAGGGGTTAGAAAATTTTTAGGGGGGAGGGGTCTGAAAAAATCGATTTGGGGGGAGGGGTAGGAAAAAATTTTTAGGGGGGGGTCGGCGACCCCTCCATTTGGGGGGAGGGGGTCCCCCCACCCCAGTGTGAGACTCCACCCACGGAGAGGCCAGACCCCCCTACCCCCTACCCGACATCAACTACTCCCCTCCCAAGCCGAGCTCAAACCCCCCTCCCCCCCTAAAACTGGGTCCAAACCAGGTAAAAAATGCAAAATTTTTGAAAAAAGTTTTGCAATTTCTGAAAATTTTTGAAAAAAATTCGAAAAAATGCTATAAATCACATATAAAGCTAAAGATGGTTATTTATAGCAATTAAAAGGTAATATACGCAATTATAAACCACAATCTGGGCTAATTTAGGCATATTTTTGCACAAATTTCTATTAATTTTCTACACTATTTTCGCATACGAAAACTATTGACAGAAGCTTTTGAGTATGTTTAATGTATATACTGTACATCGAAAAAGGAGCATTTTTAGCCAAAAAAACTTGGGTACAGTTTAGGGGGGGTCCCCCCATAGTTTCCTTTGGGGGGGGTAACCCCCCTGGGGGGGGGGGGGGTAACCCCCCCAGCCATTTTTCAAAACCCCCCCAGAAATTTTTGGGGCCTCTGGCCCCTAACTGGGGGGGGGGGTAAGTCGCGCCGAAGGCGCGAAAATTGGGCCAAAAATGGGGCATTTTTAGGGTAAATTTGGCAAAATTTTTTAAAAAAGTCCAAATTTTTGGCTTCAAGTGTTTATTATCGCGAGAAATACACGTTTATAACGGTTTTATGGACTTCTAGACTCAATATTGACCTTATTCTGGACTCAGAAACATGTTGGCCATAGGTGTACCAGGCTACAGTTTACCCCCTGTGGACCTCCCCCCACGGAGAGGCCAGACCCCCCCCCCCCCTACCCACCTCAACTACTCCCCCCCAAGCCGAGCTCAAACCCCCATCCCCACCTAAAATTGGGTCCAAACCAAGAAAAAAAAGCAAAATTTTTGAAAAAATTTTTGCAACTTCTGAAAATTTTTGAAAAAAATTTGAAAAATAGGCTATAAATCACCTATAAACAGCTAAAGATGGTTATTTATAGCACTTAGAAGATAATATACGCAATTATAAACCACAATCTGGGCCCGGGCCCGGGGGGGGGGGGGGAATAAATTTTGGGGGGGGGGGAAGAATTTTTGCAAAAATGAGCCAGAGAATGGTATTTTTGGCGTATTTTGCATGGTGAGACGCAAAAAGTTCTCAAAAATGCCAGGATTTAAGCTAAAAATTGCTATTTTTTACGAAAAAATCTCCGGCGAAGCCGGAAAAGTTTTGAGAATTGGCCTATTTTTGGCAAAAATTTGGGCCTCCAAAAAATCCCGGGGGGGGGAAGCAAAAATCCCGGGAGGGGGCGATTTCGGGGGGAGGCATTTTCGGGAGGGGGGGGAAGGTCAATTTCGGGGGGCCCTCCCGGAAAAATACCCTTATATATACATAGGTGTACCCAGGCGCGTAGCCAGGGGGGGGGGAATGGGGGAAATTCCCCCCACCGAAATTGTGTTGCCCCCAGGAATTTTTTCCCGTCATGTGTAAAACGTCCATTGTTCAAAAACTTTTCGCGCCTTCGGCGCGTATAGCGCGGCGGGAAAAAAACCCAAACCGATATGCGGGAAAAAACCCATCGCCAGTGTGAGTCACCCATATGAGCTAGATCGGATTTTAATAGCCTATCTTAAAGAGCGTCCAAAACTACCCTAGAGGGTGTATTATTGTAGCTCCCACCAGTGTTTTTTTTCGCCGACGGCTTGTGTGTAACGTTACACACCTCGCCAAAAATTTTTGCTATTTTTCAGAAAAAAGTGTGTAACTACCTAAAACTTCTAATTTTCCACTGCCTCTCAGCAAATTTTTTGGGACTTTGAAAATTTTGAAATTTTTGGTCCCAACATGGGGGTCAGGCAGGGTCAACTTTGGGGGGTCACCCTGAACTACTGGGAAGACTTAGCCCAAAACGGATTACAGTTTCACAGAGGATATGTCTCGAACTTCACGATGGTGTATTCAATTTGGCTCTAGTGCCTGTGGTGCGACCTGGGGGTGACCTAGACTCGGCGGGAAAAAAACCCATGTGCGGGAAAAAACCCAAATTTCAAAATGAAATTTTTTTCTAACCATTAGCAGCAAAGGAAAAATTCATGCATTTCTTAGCTCAGTAGAGCCTCCTGATTAATTTGGTATAGATTTTACCTAGGTTCGACCTTCCATGTGAGGTCCAGGTGGCCAAAATCTGAGATGGTGCCATTTCAAGCCAAATTTTCAAATTTCGCCAAACACCGCTAAATTTTTCACTAAAATAGGTCGGGTTTGGCTTTAAATGCAATAAAAACACGTTTTCCATGTGACAGGATGCTTAAACCGCAGAAATTAAGCAAATTTCAAAAATTTCCAAAATTTGCCTATGTTTATATACGTGTTAAACATACGAAATTTTGAAAAGTCAATTAGACATGATTTTTTTGCAAAAATATTGGTATTTTTATGATTCAGATGTACTAAAAATGACCCGCTCTTTCGAATGGTACAGTCAAAACCGTTCTGGCGTGCTTACAGCAAAAAATTCGGCTGGGTTTTTTTTCCCGCCCATGGGTTTTTTCCCGCATTGGGTTTTTTTTCCCATCGGTTTGGTCGAAAATTTCTCGCCAACGGTAAGCGCTAGAGAGACGTTTTATAGCTCATTTTGAAGCTCTTCGCAAGGCCTGATGGTAGTTATCGTTAGATTTTCGATTTGTCGCTTAATAAAAAAGTTACAGCCAAAATTCGAAAATTTGGGTTTTTTTTCCCGCCGCGCTATATTGACTGAAATTTACCAGCATAATATGGGTTTGGAACGCCAAAGATGAGTGCTAAATACCCTATTGGATGTGGTTCGCCCACTTTATGCATCATTTGCGTGCATAAAAACGTATTGAGCCTCATTTAGCTTCTTCAATTCAAAGAATGTTTTGAAAAAATTCCTCAGACGTTACAAATTTGAAAAATTCTCAACCTCAGGGGGACTCCGCCCCCCAGACCCCCCACCAAATTTTGGCATTCCCACCCCCCGAAAATTTTTTCTGGCTACGCTAGTGCGTGTACCACCTGTTTGGGATGGGGGGAGTAAAAAGTCCAAATCTGGCTTAGGGGGTCTAAAAAATCGGAAATTTTAAAAAAACTTTACCCAAATTTTTTTCAGCTAAAATGGCCCTTTTTGACATAAAACCTACTTCTTCCGCATAAAATCTACTCAAAAACTACTCGTATTGCGTTTTACAACCTATTTTTTGCGTTTTGAACCATTTGCAGCCAATTCTTTTAGAAAATTTTTGAAAAATTGCAAAAATGTAGCATTTTTCTCTTGTTTGGACCCCATTTTAGGGGGAGGCGTGTCTGAGCTCGGCTTAGGGGGGAGCATAGGTGGTGTTGGGGGGGGGGGGGGGGGGGCCAAAATGACAAGTTTTGGCGACCCCGCCACAAGATTTTCAGATTTTTGCTTCCCCCCCCCCCCCCCAGATTTTTGGCAAAAAATGGGCCAAAATGGCAAAAAATCGAAAATTTAGGGGTGTCCCCCCACCCTCCAGCCATTTTTTCAATTTCATTTTGGG